>JBAMBL010000370.1:0-280907 GCA_037043405.1 Drosophila subquinaria | reverse complement strand
ATGTCTACTACCTTGATATTTGATTATATATTTTTGTTTTGACAAAATTACGATTTCATATGTTTTTTTTTGTTTCGAAAAAAGTACTTCTCTTGAGGCTTGTCTGAAATTATAAAATATCTTTATTAAGACTGATAAGTATATTAACATGACTACTGTATATACTAAAAGTTTTATTACGATCTCTAAACAAATAAACAAAATTTATTCTAGCTATTTAATTTGATCAGAAGAACGATGCCAAGTGCTTGAAGAGTACATACAAATATTTATTTATGCCTGCCTCTGTCTGTGTGTTTGAGTACTTCAAAGCTAGGTAAAGGTGTACTACAACTCGAGAGCTCTACTTATTAGCAGATGTACATACATACATATGTATGTATCTATCGTTGTGTGAGTTTGCACATTGGACGAGTACTACATCTAGTATTTTAGGTAGCGTGCTGAAAAGCAAATTCGTGTTTGCCGCTGGCTGGGAACGACATGCTCTGGATAGGAGTAGTATATATATACATATGTATGTATGTGTAGTATGCCAAGCCATGCCGAATCAACTGAGCCCCTGAGCAGGCAATCATTTGGTCCATAAAGCACACGATGCGCCCAAAATGCCATGTGCCAAACGGATTTCGTGTTACATCACGTGAGGCACTACAAATGTACTGCAGAAGAGGGACATAGAAGTGAAGGGGTTGGCTTCATGTTGGGACTCATATAAAAGTTAAACGGCAGTAAAGGAAGCGTTGACGTCGCGACAGGAAATCAGTTGAGGCACAGGACACGAAACCTGAAACTCCTTTTCCTTAACTCAAAACAGCAACAAGCACAACAAGTCGAGTACCCGACTACATAATACCTGTTAATCTTTTAATAAAATTTATTAAATAAACTTATATTAATTGTATCTATTAAGCTTCAATCACTGCGGACTGCAGTCCGCGCTAGTGACGAAAGCAGCACAAAGTGTGCGAAGGCGACTAGCATATATACACAGGAAGAATGGAAAATTTGCTTTGACCGTCCGATCGGGTCAAGTTATATACCGATCGAAAGGTATCAATTTAACTTACAAATGTGTATACTAAAACTTTTAGAAACTCACCAGGTTCGTAAGATAAACAGGTGTAAGTGGGAGGGGCAAAATTTAAATGATTGGAGCAAATGGGGCCGTTGGAGCCTTTCTGAATTTTTTTTTTAATTTTTCTATTCAAATCAAAAATACGCGTCGAATGACACCTCGATCATCAAAATCCGACCGCTGGTTCAAAAGATAATTAATTTTGAAATTTTTGGTGCCCTTCTCACAACGAGATGAAAAGTCAGTCTGTTTGTCTGTTTGTCTGTTTGTTAGTATCAAATAGTTGGTTTATCTTAAAAGTTTTTTAAAGCACACAGGTAAAAAGCTACAGGTGCAATAAGGTAATTTTTCCCACATTTTGGCGGTTTTCGAGAAAACGCCGCTAACGATTTTTTTAATTTTTAATATGTTATAGTTTGTACATTTTCGTTTTTTATCCTATTAACTGAATATATACGTTTTACTTTGAATTGGAATAGGACAGCAGCAGCAATTACATTTGACCAACAGTCCAGTAACAATGAAATCTATAATTAGACGAACGTTCTCAAGGATCGCCAGTAGCACAAAGTGTAGAGCGTCCGGTTTTTGCATGAATTCTCAACTCGGGTTTCGGGTTCGAATCCTGGCACCGTCAAAACTTTTTTTTTTTTTAATTTTTAAATGCAATTAATTTGTTAGTAGATGATCCGTTTTTAAATGTTTTTCAATTTTAAAAAGGTGTTGCCAGAAATCTTAGCTGCAAAATTAAGAACAAAAATTTCTGATATCCCATAAAAAAAACCTCTTTACAAGGTAAAAGTCTAGTGACGAAAACATTTTCTTGCCCCAAAATTTCTGATATCCAATTTTGTGACGAATAATTAAGTTTTTCGATTTAAGTTATACACATAAATTATTTTAAACAAAATTTTTGCATTCGGCACTGCGCAAAACAGTGAGTTTTATTTGGTCTTAGAATTGAGACATTTTAGCGCAATGTGCCGAGTGCCAAAATTTTGCAAAATTGCAGAGACGGAACGGAAATGAACTATATATTGTATAGATATAAGGTCTGCCACGCCTCCTTTTCGCTGTTACATACATTGCTACAAACACAATATACCTTTCAACTCTACCAGTAACGGGTATAATGACATGGCTTGGTAAAATGCTTATGTGTTGGTAATACTCGCACATACATATATTGTAACAAGCACATACATTGAACTTCAACCTTTTGACACACTGAGAGAATCCCAAAAGCTGGATAAAAGTGTCATAAAGTAAATGAAAACTATCGCTGGCCATAAAGTTGATAAGAGCAGGTCTCAATGCCTCAATATCCCCACGTCCCCATATTCAGTCAGTAATCCCCAAAACAGTCAGGCCGCTCTTCTGTTTGCCCGTCAAAATGTCCTTCACTGAATGTCACAAACAACATCCAGGAGGGGGCTGAGGGGGCGTGTCAGCCAAGTTGCCAAGTTTTGTGAAAGCAACAGCATTTACTTAACCTGCAAATGAGCTTTTAAATGTTTTGCGCTGACTGTACCCGAGTCATGTCATAACCAACTTGGCAGCTGCTGCAACTGTACCGGTGTATCGGGTACTCCGGCTACCGTCTACCGGGTAACCGTTTCGGTTAAGCATTGCCGTGCAGCATGCAAAACGTAATTACTTTATATTGCATTTCGCTCTGTCTGCCCAATTAAACTTCAATTGCCAGGTGTTGTTTTAATACCTGCTTACAGTTATTATGCACTTGGGTATATTACCTACATACATACGTATATTCATATGTAGTAGTTGCCACCTTTAGAAACCCCATTTTCAGATGACAGATTTTATAGTTCAATTGGGATTTTTTCAACAGCAATTTTAGCTTCAATTTATAGCTTCAAGTTTGTCATGTTTTTATCAAGCTGTTAACAGTATTGTAATTTTTTTCTTTTTCAACAACAATTGTTAATAAATTACTCGCAGATGGGTTTATTATTTACGGTTTCTGATTCCTATTTATTTATTTTGTTTTAAAACTGCTCCGGGCAACAAAATAGCAATTTTTTTAGAAATCAAATTGATTAAAATATTATACAATACAATTTGAGGAATTTTGGGGAGCTTTACTTTTGTCACTAAGCGACTACAGGAATTGTAATATACAAAATAATAATCTGCTTAATAATATCCTTTTTTTCTGCAAATGTTCTTCACAAAAATTCAAAAATTATTCTTTGCTTATTACTTTGTCTAAATATAGATATTTCATTATAGATATTTCATTAAACTGATATTTTTTATTATTTTATAGTAAACTTAATATATTTCTGAAAACTTAATAAAATTCCCTTTAACTTTTCTATGAGATCATAAAATTTATTCGCATGGAAAGTTGAATTAATCATTTGCTGATCGAAATACTTGAAGCATAGGGTATCTGATTGTTGGGCACTCGCAAAAATATACGTTGAACAGGTTTCGGTGCTTGGGGCGCAGTTTTTTAATTAAACTTCTCTATGGATATGCGATGGCAAGTGTAGAGAGAATTGAGTTGTATATCGGAATGGGTATCAAATTGATGTCTTTAATCAGGCAGCCACTTTAATGACACTTTATTGAGAGAGAGGGAAACAGTTGTGTGGGGAATGAGGGTTTTCGGAGGAACTGCGCAAATCCTTAACCCTATAAATAAATCGAAGTTGGTCAGCGGCAAAATTGGGAATCGTTTGGTAAAACTTTGAAAAATGCCACAAGTCAATTTAAGGAAAGTTCTCGCTGTCGCATCCGCATCCATTACAAGTTAACCCTTTTTTTTGGCCAGCAGAGGGGTTAAGGATGATGGGATGGAGCTAAGAGCGAGCGGAAGGGGGATGGTTGTTTCCCATTGTTGTTGTTCTTTTTGGCGTGCTTCAATTGCCATGAAATTTATGTGTTGGCGCCCAGCGTGAACTTGAAGCGCATAAATCCACATGAAACGGATATTAAAAAGCATCATGAAACAAGCTGAACATCCCAAAACTCTCAAAAGCCCCCAAAAGACCCACCCCTGTGTTCCCTTTGCCCATCCCTCTCTAGTTCATAAATAGAGGCGAATACTTATTATATAGCTGATTGACTTCGATCTCTTTGGCGTTGTTGGCTTAAATTATGAACTTATAAATTGACAGTCGGCAAAGGAGTTTATTTTCTTGTCTTTTTTTCTTCTTTTCGTCCTTAGTCTTTCCTTTATTCATGTAAGGGTCAAGCTGGATTAAGGGTAATGTCCAGAGGCGGAAATAGCAAAGATAACCGACAGAGGCAGGGAATTACCTAAATTAGATAGGTCTACTACAAAGCAGCCTACTGTTCATGGTACAGGACTACAATATAGCCTGCAAAATTATTAAATCTCCACACTGATAAACAATTTTTGTAATTATAATGTTATCACTTTGATTTAAATAGTTTGTATCAATATTTCTTAGTAAGAAATTGTTTTTCATATTTTTATTTAATTATAATTTGAATTATTATTGCTATTAAAAATTTTAATTTTTGCATAAGTTATAGAAAAGTTATTTCAACTTCGATTATTGGTAAACTTTTAGAGCACAAAGGTCATATATAAAATATAAAATTATTAGAATTATAAGATACGTGATAGCTCAAGTCTTAAACCTAAAGCCTATATTTTTTAGGAGTTACAGGGTATAAAAATACTAAAGGAGCGTTGTTGGGATAATTGAACTTGTCTTTACTGCAAAAGAAAACATTAATATTTGATTCAATCCCATTAATAAAGAAAACATTCGATTACTTTACCTTTTGGTGCAATTGTTGCTCCGAAAGAGACACACATCATACATAAATATTGAAGCAAAACTCCAATCATATATCGCCACATGTCAACTGACAATTGTGAATGAAGCAAAAGTACTTTACAGCATATACAGATATAGATGCAAATTCAGTTAGTGCTGCTCATACTCTCTTACTTACCCGGGGACACACAATTCATATGATAGTTTTCAAATAATTTAACATGTTTCCAATGCCAATAAATTGAATTGTCTCTGTAGGCACTTCAAGCGTGCAGTTGTGTATCTCTATATTCATGTCTATCTGTATCTGTATCGGTATGTGCATGCACATCAGTATCTTCAGCTATGGAATGTACCAGCATGTATCTGAGGGCTTGACAGTCACAAGGCCAGCGTCAGTGCTGACAGTTTGGCCTTTTTAATGTCGAATCAACATATTCCAATTGTAACTTTTATTTCAACATCAAAATCTGACAAAATCATAAGAATATCGTCAATTCACTGGAGTTTGTTCATCTTAGTTCATTTGTAAATTTAAGTTGACAGTTATGACAGGATTTAAATATTAAATATTAAGATTAGAATTATTTAGCTTTCGAAAAGTTAGGGATTCTCCTTTAAAATCGATATTTTGAGGCAAGAAATTATTAGATCAAAATTTATTAAATTTGAATTCAGATGTCAAACCATGAACAAAATGGCATTCCGCTCGAAAATCTTTTCAGTTTTGGGAAAGCAACTTCAAATTTTTATAACTTTGTCAAAAAGATTTTCGGCCTAACAACTTTACAAGTCAAAGTTGGCTTTAAAATTCTTTTGAACCAACATGGGCTAACCCAAAAATTTTTAGACCAAGGGTAAAAACTTAAAGTTGTGAAAAAACTGCATGTTTTTTAATAATAGAGGTTTTTTGTTGTAATAGAATACATTTTCAGCCTTCAAATTACAAAATCGAAATAGTTTTACGGTGGTTTGGTTGTTCATGGCCGAGCCTAATCAATTAATTCCTCTTTTTGCCTCTTAATTTAAATAATTCTTGTGAAAAAGCAGGGACCGCAAATAAGAGTTATAAGAAACTGGATTAACTTTTATTTTCAATTTTTATTTAAAAATTATAGAATTTTTTCCTCGATTTTTTCCAAAAAATATTTTGATGCAGAAAAATTCTTCAAACAATTCTGAGAGTGACTGGAAAAAAAAATTATCAAAAATATTTTTGCTTGTATTTTTTTTTAATTTTTCGAAAATCCTAAAAATGACGATTTTAACCCATTTTTCCAACTTTTCACACAAAAAGTGGCTTTTATGCAGTTTTCAAAAAATTATAAAAAATACTAACAAATTTTTTTTTGCAGTCACTCTTAGAATTGTTTGAAGAATTTTTCTGCATCAAAATATTTCTTGGAAAAAATCGAGGAAAAAAGTTGGAAATTAGACCTTTTTTTAAATTCAAAATTTTTGATGGGTACTTAATGGGTTAATAAAATTATGGCATTATTAGAACCGGATTTAATTGAATAAAAGATTAATATAAGAAGCCCGCATCAAAA
This sequence comes from Drosophila subquinaria, assembly GCA_037043405.1. Lineage (NCBI taxonomy): Eukaryota > Metazoa > Arthropoda > Insecta > Diptera > Drosophilidae > Drosophila > Drosophila subquinaria. The sequence continues at coordinate 274,500 of JBAMBL010000370.1, read as the reverse complement.
CATCTTTATTATACGCAAATTTGACAAATTTATGCTGTATGAAGACATTAGTAGTTCACTGTATATCCAAAACTCGATTACATTTTTGTCGATATTTACACTTTAATACAAAACTTGATTCACTAGTGCCTAGTATTATTTTCCCTTGAATTTAGACTTATTTTTATTAGTTTCACAAAATTTGGCAACACTGTGAATATAGCCGACTTCAACTCCTACTCCAGTATTGCAAACTGTTGCCAAAAACGCTGACTGCTTTCTGTTTTCTGGCTGCCTGCTCATTGCCTGAGGGGAAGCAAACTCTCTGGTCTTGGCATATTTGATTTTGTAATTTGCATTTGATAAGCAAGAGCTGCCGAGGCGACATAGCTCAACTTGATTTGGCTTTGTCCTTGGCAGCCTTTTGTTTTGTTTTAATTCCATTGAGCTGTGCTATCTATATTATCCTTATCCATCCGCCCATCTCTCCCATCTCTTCATACCATCTCTTGATTCTCCAATTCCGTTTGTTTGTCTACAATTTTATTAGGTATTTGTATTTCTATACTCGCTCTCTTATTTGTTGTTGTTGTTGTTGTTGCCTCTGTAACTTTTCCTCGGGCCATTGCCAACTTACATTAGCACATTCTCTTCCTATGTCTGTGTGTACGTGCGTGTGTGTGTGTGTGTGGGCGTTATGCTCTTTAAGTTTCTTTAGGAAAATTGTACAGCTTTTCAACTGACAGAAATTAAAAATACCCAAGGGCACTCTTCGACAATTGTATGCATATTATGTACGTACAGATATTCCTTTGGGGATCCCTCCCATGCATCCCTCAACTTAATTCCCTTTAGTTTTCATCTATTTTCAACCAAAAGTAAAAACAACAATTTAGATTATTTTTCATACATTCAATTGTATATTTAACATGTTTATTGTATATAATCTTAACTAAATAAATAATACTCATACTCGTGGTAATAATATATTGTAATCCTCAAATATGTATCCTTTTTTCATGTTTTTTTGTATCTTTATGTGTTACCTTAAGATGACATGCAAATAAACAAACAAGAGTCAAAAATTTGTAGAAGTGAATAAAAACCATGCATATGAAAAGACAAAAAATCGTACAAAATTGCCAATTTAAATACTTCTACAAATTCGAAATACTGAATTCTGAATATTTTTAGTTGTTTTTCCACTGAACAAAAAGTTCAAATATACAGCGGCCTTTTCTAAAAATTCAAGATTTTTAATGTTAATATTTGAGTAAATTATTGGGGGAAAATGATAAAATTAAATGTATATTACATTCATGCATAACAATGAAATATTCGTTTTTAAAAAAAGGTTCAAAGGTATTTCCATCTCCTTTCTTTCTAAACTCAATTTATGCACAGAAACTTATTTCATTGAGATTCTCATTAACTTTTTTTTAGCTGATCTGAATCTTATGAAAACTGATACTGGGTTATAATTAATCAAAATATGATTATAGCAAGGGAATGGTAATTGAATCAAGTGTCAGGAAAAACATGTTTATGACTGAATGATGACAATAACTATTAAAGATGTTGTTGTTTTATTGAATAAAAGAATGACAGTTATAGATTGTCTGACACTGAAACCTACATATTTGATAGCAGTGCCAGAGGATCTTAATTAACAATGAATAACATACTTATGAGCAGCTCTTACGAACATCAGAATAATTCCAATGTTGGACTCTTATTTTTGAACTATTAATTTTTAATTAATCTTAATGCAATTGTCTTGTTTGAACAACAAACATGACTTTCAAATTAAAAAAAAAAATAACCAAAAAGAAATAATAAATGAAAAATCCTACAAATATTGTAATATTGCTTATTAACGAATGTATTCAATCAAATAAAACGAATATAAATTTCAATTCCTAATACTATACACTTTACGGTTAAACAGAAACAGCTATCACAATTCTGTCATTAAAATCAATTCACTATTATCATTTATCTGGCAAGAAACAAGTTTAATATAAAAATTTCTTTCTATATATAAATATAAAAAATGGAAAAACAAGGTTATTCAATCTTTTCAATTGACATTAAATTTGCTCAATTTTTTAAAATTATTTACTTTTTTACTTTTGTAAATCGTTAACTGTTTTCTTCTGTGTACTAATGCTCATTTTAATAACTGGAGGAGTTTTTAATTAGGCAAATGAGTGTTTTTTTTTTTGATTATTAACTTGATTTTGGGGCTTAGTAAATTGATAAGTACAGCATTTATGAACATTAAAGAATACAGTGTAATATTTGTTTGTCGCTTGTTTTGTTTATGTTTATGATTAATGTAAGTTTTGAGCTTGGACATTTAGTTAGAGCTAGTTAAGTTATGGGTTAATCGAATTACAGTGCCACAAGTACAAACATACAATATAAATAATAAATCATATTCCGAATATTCGTGCGATAGAACATAAACATGTATATTTATATATATATATTGTGGTTATATAATATATAGCATATATTAAGTATAAGTTATACAACTGTTTAATAACCCTACTTGGCATCGAGTTAACAAAGCTAATCAATCATTTTATATCTTTTCATATCAATCAATCAATTATAATCGAGGTACTTTATAAGCCTGTAGAGTTCTGACCTTATCTAAAACGTATTACCGGCATGTTTGAAAAATAAAATATAAAGCGCAATACAATTATTGCAGTTAATTAAATTATTTGTTTTTTATGTTTATCTCGACATTTTGCTGTATACTACGTTTTAATTTAACAGCGAATTTACAATCAACTTTTTGAGATTCAAATTGAGTCATTAGCTTTTTAGCCCAACAAATTGTATTTTAAAATATTTTCAACTCATAAGATTACTAGTAGAGTATCATTATGCATAATCATGTTATTGAAACTCTACAGGACCTAATCTCAATGAAGTGTGAGTTCAGCTACGCCCTCTGTTTGCTACAACTGTTATAATTTTGATCTTTACTCACATTATATCCGTCTAATAATCTAACACGCGTCACTCCAAACCAAAGTGGAATATATGTATGTTTATGTCCAAGCAAATAGAAAAGAATGTCTTAAAGAATGCATGCATGCAATTATATCAATTTGTAACCGACTATTGACTAATCATTATCATTTACTGACTACCATCTAATGGGTCGCTCTATCCTACTCTCTCTGTGTCTTGTTGTCTCGCTCTTATTCGTGTTATCGCTTTCTATCGCTCTATCATATTTGTTTTTTCTTTGGATTGATGATTACAGTAAGTGTGTTAATGTTTGTGCTGCACATTATGATGCATTTGATTTAAAACATGTTTGTGTGTGTTTTCTGTAAGAGTAAAGATCAGGTTGTTAGAGGGGAATGCGGATTAGAGGAGTATAATACATATATAATATTATTATTGCGCTATCAACCGCTACTGCTGCTCTACGTGCTACGTCCGATTTGCAACCAGGCGAGCAACAACTGCAAAGCCGGCTGTAGCAGCACTAGTTTTCAGATATCGGTATTGATATTGATGCGGGTTAGAAACTCGCCTTGCGAATCGGCCACAGCGCGTATTATCTCCAGCAACAGTTCGCGCGACAAGCCACCGATTTTTGGCAGCCTGGCGACCTTGGCAAAATCTTTCACAATTAATTTCAATGCATATTCTTTGATGTCATAAATTTTTGTTATATCGGACGCTTCCAGCGTCTGCAATACATTCTCATACGTAATGTTATGCTCCAGTGAATATTTGCAGAATGCATGCAAACGATTGTTCGATAGACCATAGAAACAGGGCGCCTGAAACAGATACAGTGCATCCTGTGGTGGCATCTTGGTCTCTCCATAATAAATGTAGCGTAGCAACGAATAAAAGGCCTCCAGTGAAGGTGAAATTTCGCCAATTTGTATCTGATTGATAAATTTGATAGATATTTATCAATAGCTGATAATTGACAACAGATAACAAATTAAGAAGACACTTACATTAACGGTATTATCCGGTGGCATGAACGAACGAAACATGCCCTGGAAATAGGTACAACGTGCTGATAACACAGACTTGTGGGCCGGTATCACATGATCCTCCAGTATGAGGCTTATATCGCAAAAGTCCTTGCCCGTTGTCTCCAAAAATGTGGACAAATCAATCTCCAAAGTGGTGCCTAAAATTAATGCAGGGTTTCAAATATATATAAATCAGGGATTAAAACCCTAACCGAAGCCGTAACCGGTAAAAACCAATTGAAATTAAAAACCGTAACCGAAAAATAAAATTTTATTTGACCGAAATTTTGAAGCCGAAACTCTGTAAACCGAAATATTCGTTTAATAACCGTTTCATTTATAAGGGTTAACTTCGACTTTTCATACATAAAAAAAAAAAAAATTTAATATGGGCATTTCCAAACTCGCGCACGGGACATTCGTACACATTCAAAGTAAAAAAACGGTAAAAAGGAAACGGTTTTTTTTTCTGATGAAGGGCTTAACATATAGCATTTGATTAACTCTTTCATTGGTGCAAAGATTGATTTTGGGTAATTTTTCATTTTGAAGATAATAGAAAAAATTAAGTGATTCGCACGGGACACGAAATGGAAGTGACTTGTGAGGTCAACCAATTCAAACGCCAATTTCAGCGAATCCAGAAGCAATATTTTAATGCAACTAATTTTAAACTTTTGTGCATTGATGCCTCTTAAAAATGGTTATGATTTTTTTCAAAGATGACTTGCACTTTTTTTTTAATTCAATTTGACGTAAATTCGCACGGGACATCGCGCACGGGACATTTTTTACCATCACTATTTTTATGTTCTTTCTGTCTCTCTATTTTTAAATGATATATCAAAACAGCCCGAAAAACCTATTTAAATTAAACTTTCAATATATTTCTTTGAATTAAAATGGTTCATGGTTCAATTTTACTGTCCTACTAAGTGTAATCGTTAAAATACAAACGGTCCATTTTGGAAGTCAATTTTTAAGAAAATTTACATAAATATGAAAAAGTGAATTTATTCCAATGTAGAATCTATATGTTCATCCTATTGAATTTCTTCCAGTGTATATTGCTTAAATAAATAACTTAAATACATTTCTGGAAGAAAATTTTAAAAGATGTGAATTTTTGATCAATTTTACGTTTTTGGCCGCGGTGGACCTTTCTGTGGAAATGCCCATATTCATTTTGAATTTTATTTTTTGATTTTAATTTTCTAATGTTTAATTTTGATTTTTTATTTGTGAAATTCATGATCGAATTTTCATAGCACTGAATAGGCGCAAATCAAATAAATTTGTTAAATGAAATATAAAAATTGTTAAAATCTAACTAAGCTACATCAAACTGAAGAATATGTGAAATAATTGTGTGAATGAAACATAAAGAAAGTAATGCCTTTTAAATTATTATTATTCAGGCCTGTTCCGGTTTTCACTTTCGGGAAGATTTTGCGAAAATGAATTTCCCTTAGCTGTTCCGGTTTTCACTTTCGGCAAGATTTTGCGAATTGAATTCACGTGACATTGAGCTAGTGAGTTTGAATTCGGAAGGGTTAAATCGATGATTTTGGCATGCTTAGCATAAAATTAAAGTGAAAATAAAATATTTATTAAATACTTCAATGTTTTAGGAATATTACTACGTTATCAGATAAAAGAATAATAATTTATTTGATTTTTAAATAATTATTATTTCGCAATACATAAAAACACTTCTATTGTGGTTTAAAATATGTACCAAAGTATTTACTACTTTCTTCATATACAAGGGCAGCCCTAATAAAGTTGCCATTCATTTTCACAAATATTTGCGGAAACCAGAACAGGTCGAGCAAATCCGACAAAAATGTTAGGTTAGAGTCTTATCCCAAAACATTGAAGTATTTTATAAATATTTTATTTTCAATTTAATTTTATGCTAAGCATGCCAAAATCATCGATTTAACCCTTCCGAATTCAAACTCACTTGCTCAATGTCACGTGAATTCAATTCGCAAAATCTTGCCGAAAGTGAAAACCGGAACAAGTGAGGGAAATTCACTTTCGCAAAATCTTGCCGAAAGTGAAAACCGGAACAGGCCTGATTATTATATCTTTGCAAAATAAATTTTTTTTGTGAACCGAAACCATACTGGTATTTTAAAACCGAAACATACAAAAACGGGTTCACCGTTACGAAACCTTTATTCAAAAATTTTGCGTAACCGATAACAGAAAACCTAAATGCGAACATAACCGAAACCGTAACTGAAACCGATATTCGTTTCGGTTTTAGTCCCTGATATAAATAAAACAGAATGTAAAAACTTGGCGAATGCTCACCAATATTGGACTCAAAACTGGTTTCCATGACCAGCTTGCTGGGATGCAAGCGTTTGCGTATTATCTCGACCAGCAGCGGCTTGTCAAGATCACTAAACTCACTGGACATGACCACATCGTCGAAATTCTCATCCTTAATGATGAACTGCATACAATGATCCTTGATGATTTTAATGCTATTAATAATAATGGAATCATTAATGTTTAACTATAACTAAATGCCACTAATTACTCACTTGCTTTTATCCGCATTGTAGAGCGCCTCGAGAACATTCCCTTTGTTGATTTTATAGTCCAGATACTGAATGCATCCGTGCGCCAGACGTGGCATTGTGAACAGTCCAGCCAGCTGATAAATGTCCGTGATCAGAATAATTATGTTCTTGCTGTACGAGTCCTTTAAATCAATGCGATCCGTATAGATGTAGTTAAGGATGATCTCGAATGCCTCTGGCGAGGCATGGGCCAGTCGCACCTCCAGCATGGGTGCGCGATCCGCACCGACGCCCGCATTCAATGCCTGTGCATCCACCTGACCAACGCCATAGACCTTTTCCATCTGCTGCTGACGCGCCTCGCGTGCCGATAGAATTTTGTTGCGCAAATACTTGGAGCGTGCCGCCACAAAGGCAATGTGCGCCAAGATTCGTATCTCCTCCACGCCCACCACAAACTGAATATCGCAGAATTGCTTCTCGTGGAAGAATTTGCCAAAATCATCGCGCAGCGTACATTTCGGATAGCTGGAGAATTGAAAGCGATAGGTATCGCCGCGTCGCACACTGTTGTCCACGGTGCCACCAAAGATGTACATGGCATCGCTAATTACGGCCGAGGCATGAAACACCCGACCCGACGGCACATCCGAATTCTGTTCCGGGTGTATAATGGACCACACCTGCGAGTCCAGATCATAACAATGCAAATCATTTGGCAGCGTCGAGTCTGCCGATCCGCCAAAGACATACAAAAATCGATCATGATGGACCATTGTATGGCCATAGCGACGTGATGGTGGCGCCGATGTGGCACCACGCAGCACCGGCTCATTCGAAATCCGACGCCAGGTGCGTGTCTTGAAGTGAAACTCAAATAGCGAATTTGTTATCTGCAATCCGCTCTGGCCAGAGAACACATACATGGCGTCTCGGGCAACGGCAACTGGGAAATTGCAACAGGTGGGCGGACGATCCCCACGCTGTTCCACCTCCTCCCAATTGTGATTCTCGCCGGTCAAATTCAATGTCCACATATCGTTCAAACGCGCGTTGCCATCGTAGCCGGCATAAATCCACATTTTGTTGTCATAAACGGCGGCGCCATGTGCCGATCGTGGCACAGGTTGTCTAAACAGAGCACAAAAATAAATTGATTACTTTACATATTCATTGCATTATATCTGGCGTAGATTCCATTACCTGCCCGAAAACTTCCACTCCACCCACATGGCGCTGAGGAATTTATACTCGAACAAATCATTCTTATTGGTCAGATTTGAGTTGGAGTGTATGTCGCCGGTGTAACCGCCAAATATGAACATTGAACTGCCTGCCACAACCGCCGAATGATGATAGCGTGGCGCTGGCGGCGTGCCCGTGGCACAAGCTCGGCCCCAGGACTTGTCCTTGACGCCAAATCGTATCAGATCGTTGAGCATGTTTTTGCCATTGTCACCGCCAAACACGAACATGGCATCCTTGTAGGCAACCACTGTGTGCTTGCTCCGCCTGGTATAATAACAATAAAATTTTAATATGCATTAATAAAATTTAATATAATCAGGACACAAATTAATAATAGTTATGAAGCCAAAATTTAACTGAAATTTGCTACAGTAACATGGACCATATCAAAGTTTATATTTTTCTATATACTATCTTAATAACTTATCTATTCATAACATTTATAATATCAATTAATTTCAATTCATATATTTGATTTGTTTATTTTTGTTGATTTTTAATATTGAAATAAAAGATACCGAATAAACGTTTTTTAGTATCTTTTAAATATAAAATAAAAGGTAAATTCAAAAAGGAAAATAAAAAAATTTCAAAAACTTTAAAGTTTATTATCCGATCGTGACTAAATCTGAACAAATCTGCCCTATCCAAATCATATGTGCCAACATTCTGGTAATTCATTTATTTTGTACGATTTGCGGAGGCCGCTTCTGCTCGGAATATGTATATGGGAACCTGCATACCAAGTTTGGAATCTGGAGCTCTTAAAGCTGATCTTGATGCTGATCAAAATACAATAACAGATATTAATAAGAGAAGAGGCTTATCACCAAGAAAAGATATATATTTTGAAGCAATCTTGATCTGCGTTGGGATTATAGAAATCTATTACACAAATTACATAAATTCCAATGAATACAATATGGGCATTTTCACAGAAATATCAACCGGGGCCAAAACCGTTAAATTGATCAAAAATCCATATCTTTTGAAATTTTCTTCCAGAAATGTATTTAAGTTACATATTTATTTAAGCAATATACGCTAGAAGAAATTGACTACGATGAGCATATCGATTCTACATTGTAGTAAATTCACTATTTCTATATTTTTGCCCATTTTCTTAAAAATTTCTTCCAAAATGGACCGTTTGCATTCCATCGATTACACTTAGTAAGATAGTAAGATTGTAACATAAACCATTTCAATACATAGAAATATATTGAAAGTTTAATTTAAAACAAGTTTTTCTAGCTGTTTTCAATATACAGTTTGTCAAGTAATTCTTTGCAAACCCTTAAAAATGTAATATTTTGACTTAAAATAAGAAAATACTAGCTTATTATATATATTAATGCAAAAAAACATTTTAAAAAATATTTTTGCTAGTATTTTTTAGAATTTTTTTCAAAAACAATATAAATATATTGTGGAAGAAAATATCGCGTGCGACAGTGATTCAAATTTAATTAAAAAAAAAACAAATTACTTAATATATTTAAATCAAACAAAAAACATTATTAAGATAAATCTATGCATTACATTTTAAAATTGGTCGCATTGAACTATACCGTAAGGTTTTGTCGAAATCTGTGTTAGAACCAGTGTTTAAAAAACTGCAGTAAGTTTCATTTCATGTGATTTTGCTTTTGCTTCTGCTTCCGAAAATTTCAGAAGTCGCAGTCGAAGCAGCAGCAGAAATCAAACAGCTACAAAAATCAAACAGCAAGAACAGTCGCCGTTTTTCGATTTTTGCTCTTTGCTGTGCTGCTGCTTTTGATAATGAGCGTAAGTCGAAGCTGCAGCAAGCGATCGACTGCCGAAAGTCGTGTGCAACAGTGCTGCCAGAGTCGCTTTTTTCCCGTCAAATCTGGCTGTTTTCAAAGGCCATTTGCTAGAAAAATTTGCAAACAGCGGTCAGCGGGAATTCTGGCTTTTTTGTTTGTTGAAATGCTTTTTTTCAGATTTTTTTGTAAATGCCTAAATAAAGGGGAAATTAAAGCCCAAAATAACAAAATTCGCTTCGTGAAATGGCAAAATAATGACAGCACTACAAAATTTTAGATTGGAGTCAATTCCAATAAGGATTCTGGGGGCAACAATACTTTTGCAGAGTTGGTTGCAGGATTATCATATCAGGAGAATGAGGACAACATCGATGAAATTATGAATAAAAGATCAGCTGCTGCTCAAATGGCTCACTTTAGTTATAAAAAACTGTTGTTGTGCGCTCACTCTATTCTTTTCGGGTTAAAAACCAGAAATGAATGAATTGAAAAACTAGCTTTTTATGGCTTTTTTTTAAATAAATTTTTCAGCTTTTTTCCATCGTTCCTCCCGTCGACTGCGACTTCTGAAATTTTCGGGAGCAGAAGCAGAAGCAAAAGTTAATATTAAAAATTCGCAGGCAGTCGAAGCAGAGAAAAGCAAAGATATTGCGACTTTTGCTACTTCGACTGCAGTTTTTTAAACACTGCACATTGGGCGATTTGACGATTTTTCTGGCATAAAGTCGAAAAATTGATGGTAGTATTTTCAAAATGTGACTTTATTTATTGAATGTTAACACTTCAGTTAGATTAAAACATATTCTTTTTCGGGCTATGCGACAACTCTTCTCTTGTGGCAACTCTCTAAAGTCAGCTGATTTGTAAAAGCACAAGCTTTTGAAAATTTGCCAGTTAGTTCATTGTGTTTCAAGCGTAATTTAAAAAGCAAAGCTTTAATAAAGAATACAAGTTGAATATGGAATATGATGCTCACGGTATATAAAATGATTATTTGATGTAATATGTATTAAAATTTGTGTCTAGTTATTCTTGTCGACGGTTTTGTTAAATGTATTTTTAGCAAAAAAATATGAAATGCAGTTATTTTCCGTGGAGTCATACTTATAAAGTGCATGATGGCGCAAGCAACTAAGTATGGCAAGTTGTTAATTAAAGCCTCTAGTACATAGTGTTATTAATTTCTTTTGCGCATTTTTGTGCAACATCGGTTAAAAGTATGCTAAAATATGGTAGAAAAATCAGAATTTTCCGGAATCGGATGGAAATGGAGGTGAACACATGGTCAAACTATGATTCCAAAAAAATTGTTAATTTTATAAAAGTCTAATTAGCAAACATGTGAAGTTTAAAATATCTCACTTAATATTTCAGCGAATAAAAAAAGATTGTACTTTTTTCCTGAGTCAGTTAGAAAAAGAGGGCGAAGAAAAGATCCAATTAAAAAACAAAAATTTGCATAAATTCTACTTTAGCCTATCTAAGATTCGTGCCAAATTTCAGGTCTTTAGCTTTATATTTGGATTTTACATAAATATTTTACATGTTTTTCTCATAGTCGGGTGAGGGGGGGAAAGCTAAGGCGTGGTCCAAATACAAAAAAAAAAATTCAAAATTGTATTTTAGTTCAACTAAGCTTCATGCCAAATTTGAAAGCTCTAGCTTTAAAATTGTAGTTTATGCCAGAATAATCGACTATTCGCCCATAGTGCACTGGTTAGAACTGGTTGCAGAAAAACCTACTTCTGTTTGAGTCGCGTGGGAATGTCTTGGTTTTTTTAAATTATCTTGAAAACGAACAATTGCCCAAAATCAACCTTGGCACCAATTATTGTGCTAAGCAAGATCTAATTAAGATCTTGGCACATATTATATTTCACTTTGAATGCGCACGAATGTCGCATTCCACATTAGAGAATTACCCATATACCCTTTTATTTATGTTTTGAAGTAACGGGTATAAAATGTTTCTCTTCCTATAATTAAAGCCTTATTAGCCCATTCTCGTATACTCGTACTTACTTGGCGCCCACGAATTCGGCACATTCCAGCATGCGTGTCCATTGGTGTGTCGCCGTGTAGGAACTGAAGTCCACGTTGAGGGCGTTGCAGCTGTAGCTGCCGGGTGAGTTGACCTTGCCATTGACGCTGCTGCAGCTGCCGTTGCTGATGCCATCGTAGGCCAGGATGATGCAACCGCTGGATGCAGCTGCGCATGGAATGACGGCCGAGGCAGTGCTGCTGCTGCTGCTACTGCCAGCGCCAGCGCCGGCGGCAGCAGCACCGCCAGCTGCCCGAGTACTGCGCATTGAGCTTGATGTGGACTTTTTCAGATTATTGCGTATATGCTGCGCGTCCAGGCAGCCAACCGAAGATGCACTTTTGCGCGCCTTTGGTCTCTTGCCCGATTTGGAGTCTCGCGTTAGCAATAATGCCTCAGCACCAGCGGCAAATGCCAATTGCTGATGCAGCGACGTACTGTTGGCCACGCATGCAGGGCAATAAACGGTTGCTGGTGTACTGCCACCACTTGCACTAGCACTTTGACTGCCACTCCCACTGCCAGTGCCACTGCCACTTGAGACTAGGCCACAGACAGCACTTAAGCCACTGGATATGGAACTGGAACCCAGGCCGCAACTGGCTCGGCTAAGTGCTCCAGTGCTGCTGGTGCTGCCACTGCCGCTGCCGTTGCCACTGCCGCTGCCGCTGCCGCTGCCTCCACTACTGCCGCTGGCGACGCCAACGCCTCCGCTTGGTAGATCTTCCGCAGAACCATTCGTGTCCGCGCCAAGTATCGACTTTAGCATTAAAGCATTACAGTTGTAGAATCTCCTTCGTTGGCTTATGTTGACAAGATTTACGTTGCAGGACGGCGCCTGCTTTTCCTTTATTTGTTAACGCTGTTTTTCTTTCGAGTTGTGTTCGTTTCGTTCAGAACAAATTCAACCTCAAGGGTCATTGGAATAAACAGCTGAACTAGTTCACTGAATCTAAACTAAACGAAGCTTGGTTCAGTTATCGTTAAAAAATTGTAAAATAAATGGAAAAATAATAATAAAGCGTAGTACGCTCTAGCTGAAAACATTTTGGACGCTCGAAATGTTCGATGTTTTGAGGTCGGGCCTAACAGAATTCAGTGTGACAGCATAATACCAAAAAATCACTTAAAAGTTGAGAGATTGTTGGTCCTTTGCTGCTGTGGTCACACTTTTATGTCAGCTGTTCACAACAAACAAGTAAATACAATTTCAAATAATCAAAGTGACAAAATGGACCAAATGGACTTGATCAGTGAAGTCGCAGCGACCAATACCATAATTTTCAACCGCTTCATTGGCCATGGGTGGCTGTGGCCCTACTCCACCGGCACTTCCACTCTTTGCCCGCTTCTTCGCCGACGCCTTAATATGGTACTTGAAGCTGTCCCGAAGCGATCTCCATGCTGACTTGCAATCTTGTACTGCAATCAAAGTAATCCATTAAATATTGTCTCATAAACAGTCCAAGAAAACTTACCAGGTTTGTTAAGCGCCTCTGCAATACTCTCCCATGCACTTTTGATAAAAGTCGCATCAAAATGCTTTTTATCGGTTAAATCCCATATGATTGGCCTCTCTCTCACCTCTTCAATTAGCCTTATTCGTTCTTCATTTTCGAAGACATCAATTCGGCTCTTATTTTGCTGCTTATTTTTTCCCGCCATTGTTGTTCATAGATTTCGACTAGTCAAAACAACGATTCAATCGATGTTTTGAAAGGTCAAAATAAAGCTACCATCTGTTGACCAAACAGTGTTGTAAAACGCCAGAAAATATTCTGAGCTGCCCATATTTAGGTACAGCGTACATAGGTTTAGAAATGGCCTTACAAAATAATTTCGAGCATGTTTGCAACCCTTTTTTTTATATGAAGTTTTGACCTTGCAAAAATATTTTGGGCTAGAGCGTACTATGCTTAAGCTTAATATTTTTTTAAGTTGCATGCAAGTGCGTTAGTTGAATCCTATTTTATTATTTTTTAAATCAAATGAGGTAAAGTATCGATAGGCTGTACGCCCTTGTCGAACTATCGTTACGTTTTCTGGAAACGTTACGATGAATCCCATTTTTTTCAGTGGCTTAGCGCGTAATATTTAAATGTGAATTTTTGTTAATTTCATTTTTTCATTTGTTAGTTCAATAATAATTCAATTAAGATAATGAAGTTCATTTTATAGATTGTTTGGTGCACGTCAGCCTTTGCGTGGTGAAAAAATCAAACAAATTCTAAAGAACATTATAAAATCGCAAAAAATATAACAAAACTCCTGTGAAAGTTTCAAAGCTCTAGCTTCAATATTTATTTAAAAGAAAAAACAATGTTCATATATAACAACTTTTCTGCAAAGGTGTTAAATGTGGTCAAAAATGATACCGTTGCCAAGGCTGTCACCTTTTTTTAACCATTGCAATTGCAATAACATTGAAATTGAATCCATGTATTTATTGTATTTCTCTAAGAAATTTACAATTTTTTAAAAAGATTACTGACCAACTGCGAAATGACCGATTTAGTTCATGATTGACTGAATAAGTTCATTCGTTCATCTTAATGACCCGTTCATTTGATCTTTTTCAGAACGAAACGACACAACTCTACCAAACACCGATGGTTCCGATGTTTTGCAACAACTAACAACACTAGCTGCGAGCAAGCTACAAATAAAACATAAATAAACATAAACATTATAAGCAAAGTTAAATTGTACACAATATGGCCGGCACCACTCGGATCACAACACTGCCGCAGTCCAAGGAAGCGCTACTCAAGTCGTACAATGCGCGCCTCAAAGACGACGTACGCAGCATGTTGGAAAACTTTGAAGGTACATAATAAATAGATATGTACACATGCGTGTATGTACATTTATTTGATTTGAATTGTGGGATCGTTTGATTTGATTGATTAACGACGCTGTCGGATCATGCGATAGAGCTGCTCCATGCCCTCGTGCACACCAAGTCCATTGCTGGCGCTGACCCCGTGCACCTTCCAGCGCTGTTGGAGCTCGTGCAGGCGCAGTCGCATGGCGAGATCAGCGGGTGCAATCGCTTGCGGCAAATCCTGTTTGTTGGCAAACACCATGAGGACACTGTCCTTCAGCTCGTTCACATGCAGCACCGAGTGCAGCTCGGACATGGCCTCCGGGAAGCGTTCAGTGTCGGCAGCGTCTACCACAAATATAATGCCGGCCGCATTGCTATAATAATAGCGCCACATAGAGCGTACACGTTTCTGACCACCGATGTCCCAAACGGTGAGACGCAGACGCTTGTACTTCAATAGCTCGACATTGAATCCAATGGTCGGTATGTTGGTCAACTTGGCGCCCAGTTTCAGCTGATACAATGTTGTCGTCTTGCCAGCCGCATCGAGTCCAATCATCAACACGCGCACATCTTCCTTGGCAGCGAATCGGTCAAAGAACAATGAAATTGTGGCACCCATTTCGCAAAACGAACTTCAACTGATTAAGCAATTATGGAAATGTCCAGATCCAATCACGTTCTGGCTCCATCTCAGTCAAAAAGCAACCCAAGCCTGGCCAAACGCCATTTGTTTATTTATACGAATTTAATGTTTGTGTTTCTCTCATTCTTTCATATAATAATAACTGAGTCGCTATTTTATGCATTTGTATACAGAGATACTCAAACTGGCACGTCGCGAGAGTCACAGTCAAATATCAAAGATAACACAGTGCGAGCAGGATGCCCTAGAGATGCAAGTGCGTGCCGCCAATATGGGTAAGACATTGATGGAATTTTTGAAAATATTTTATCATAATTATAATTACAATTTACATTTCGTTTGCGAGAATTTTTAAAAACAAAGTCTCCGATCGCTTGCAGCTATATGTTAGGTTGGTCCAATTTTAATCAAATATGGTCAGGATATTTGGAAAAAAAGAAAAGTTTTCATACCATCATACGTATAAATTGGTCGGTTTTGCACTCTTCTTTTTTATTAAGCGGTACTTCACGTGAATTCCTAATAATATTTTCATGTAACCATAAAGTCAAACAGCCTGCAAATTGTAAAGTTACATTTTTTCAAACCATTCCGGAAAGCAGTTATCAATTTCAATATATGTTACTTCAAAAATACCTATGTAGATGTGTGCCTCTAAAAATATGTATAGATGAGTAATCGATAGCTGCATTGACTTTCAAAAAGTGGGAAGCTTTATTGAAATCTGATGTGATATTTTTGAAAAAAAAAATTTTGTTATACCGTCAAACGTTTTTCAAGTGCTTTGGGGTTTCTGATCTCACAAAAAAAAGATAGGGTAAAAGTTACAATTTATTTCCTGTACCTAGTGTTATAAAACACATTTCTCTCTTTTCTTTTTCAAGTCCGAGCTGGGGAATCGCTGATGAAGTTGGTGGCCGATCTTAAACAATACCTCATACTCAACGACTTCCACTCGGTAAACGAGGCAATCACAAACAATTCTCAACTGTTTCGTGCCACACAAATAGAGTGCGACAAAAAGCTGATGAAGCTACGCGATGAAATGGCCATGGATCTCTATGATCTGGAGGAGGAATACTATACCAGCATATTCAAATAGTTGTTAATTATCATAGTTTAGAGTACAATACACGAATTAAACAAACAAAGTATGAGAAATCTTAATATTCTATTTAGGTTTGACACTGCTGTTGTTGGGATAATCCTTTGGTTCACTGAAGCTATTTTCCTGATCAACATGCGATCCGGAAGATTTCGATATATAACATGTATATTTCATTAAGTAATAACTTTTCTCTTAAATCTAACCAAACAGTCAATCACGTTCATTATCTTATATAAAAAAAATTATATATTATTTTGCCTATAATTAGTTTTGAAGACCCAAAAAAAATTACGTCTCAGACTCGTATTAATTTCCACTGAAATTAATTGGGCCTTCAATTATTACGAACTTTGCTCGTCTGTATTATCTCTTAGAGATATGTATAAAGTGTTGGCGGAGATATCAACTTTATGTACATACTTTTAAGCTATATTTTTTATGGACTCACCATAATCGAATCGACTTATCACAGTCGTAAATAGGTATTTTGTCGCAGGTCAGTACCGATTCATAGCTAGCATAATATGAAAATTGTGATACTTATATTTTGCTAATTTTGGTAGCATGAATCTAATTGTCTTCCTGTTTGAGGCAAGTCACAATGCTGGTACTTGAGTTTAGCCTTATCAATAGTTTCAACAGCTGGACTGGATCGTTATTAATCCAAGCAATTTGGCTCATGTGCTGCCTGCTTTGATAAGGCAAACGTTGTCTTAGACTTCATAAATCAAATGGAATTAAGTAAAAATACTCAAACGACCTCGGTCTCTCTTATTTATTGTTAGAAAATCCAAAATATTTTTCTAATCTTATCCCAGATTCAATATGAAAGCCCAAATCCAGTTGGCCAACTCAAGTGTTTCGTGACAATATTATTTTTAAATATATCAAGTACACACTTGCCAGTGGTTTACTTAATGAAATTATTCTATTACGAGTCGAATTTTATTGGGGTCTACTAAATGTATTTATTTATTTAATGTGAAGGAAGACAGCTTATAGATTTAGGTCAATTTATAACTTAAAACATACATACATGAGAATAAAATAAATGGAGAGAACTTTGTGAAAAATTACGAATAAATGGAGTGAGTCTTGGAATTGTAAGCCCAAACGAATAAATATTGCATATACGTATAGTACTTATGTTCAAGGTATTGAAATTATAGATTTTCATTGAAGTATATATTTTCTCCAAGCTTACAAAAGAGATCCTACAAATAAAATAGATCCTGAGATGCTTATAGTTAATATGTTATCTATAAAATCTTGTATCTTTATGTAGATCTCATAGATCCTCAGATTATATAAAATCTTATGTCTTTCTTCCTATTATCTCATTTTTTACATTTCCTCACATCTTTAAAATCATTACATACGTAAATTATATGTGTTTAGATGGTGAAGATTCTTGTTATTTATCTCTTCGATCCGTTTCTCTTATAGATCCCAAAAATGTATTGAAATTTAAATCGAATGGATTCTTTGTATTTCTAAAAAAAATTTTATTTTAGCTCTCTATTCTTAAGATATCCGTACATATTGTGAATAATTATATCTTTTAGATTCCTTAGCTCTAAAAATCCCTTAATCTGCAAGATCCTTAAATCATATATTATGGGGTGCCACAGAAATCGAATTCGCTTGAATTTCACTTAAATTTGTATGAAACTTAAGTGAAATTTAAGCGAAAGCGGTTTCAGTGGCACCCCCGATTATATATTTTTGGCAAAATTGCTTAGAACTGAGATTCAAAAGCTATTAAGGAATAGGCATACTTGAAATTTTGATATTTCTTTATTTAACATCGACTAAAAGCAATCTACAAAAATAAATCATTCTAATAATGAAAAGTATAAATATAGAAATATAATTTAAAATTATTAATTAGAATAATTAATTTAAATTGAAACAACATGAATATTAGAGTAATATTTATGTAGAAATAACAAGTTTGAGGGTATATATTAACTAAATTTATTTACTGAGCACCTATGAAAAAAAGGGACAATCACACATAAGTATATTTAAAGATAGTAATTTTTTTCTAGAATATGAAATCCTCTTCGTTGATATGATAAAAAAAAAACATACTTGAAATTTTAATATTTCTTTATTTAGTTAACATCAACTAGGATCAGTCGACAAAATTCAATTAAATTAAAGTAAAAAAAAAGAAATACAATTTAAAATTATTAATTAGAATAATTAACTTAAATTGAAAAAACATAAATATTAGAGTAATATTTATGTAATAATGAAAAGTTTGAGGGTATATGTTAACTAAATTTATTTACTGAGCTCCTATGAAAAAATGGGAAAATTGTTTATCACATATAAGTATATTTAAAGACAGCTATTATTTTCTAGAATATGAAATCCTCTTCGTTGATATGATAAAAAAGTAAACATACTTGAAATTTTGATATCCGTTAACTAAATTTATTTACTGAACACCTATGAAAAAAAAGGGAAAATTGTTTATCACATATGTAAATATAAGTACATTAAATGGTTGCTCCTATTTTCTAGAATATGAAATCCTCTTCGTTGACAAGGTCCAGATTACTCAGACTCCGCTCGAAGCGTTTGATGCGCTGATACCACTGAGGATCCTGGGCGGCCACCGTCTCGGGTCTGCCCGAGCTGTGCCTGTAGAGATACTCGGCATGTCCCTGACCAGCGATGCCATTGACGGTGCAGGCAACAAACTGGTTGTACACCTTGGACTCCCAATCGCCGCCCACATAGCGCACAGCGCTGTGCTCCACACGTATTTGGACCAGATACTTGTGCTCCTCGGTGTGGACTATGAAGTTCTGATGCTGGGGCGGCGTACCCTTCTCCCCGTACGAGTACAGCTCAAAGTTGCTGGCCGTTATGGAGTGATAGACGCCCTTGGGCGTCCGCACGTAGCCCACCTTGAGAGAGGACAGAAAGAACGAGGGCTGACTGAGATTGCCAACGACCATGCTGCTGCCGTCGTCCAGGAGCAGAGCAAAGTAAACATAACGATTGATGGAGCTGAGGCAACGCTCGGTGCCAAAACTGTGATCCCGAAAGCCGCGCATTTGCAGCTCCAAGCGACGACGATCCCCCAAGATCAGGCTCCCCTCCAGATCGCCACTCTGCTCGTAGTGCGTGCGCTTCTCCACAATGTGTCCAACGCTCTTGAGCATGCCGTAGAAGCTGTCGTTCCAAGCCTCACGTGCTATGGAGTCGGCAATCAGCGATGAGCTGAGATCGCGATTGTAATTAAAATGATCCGCCGTGCTGTTGAAATGGAGGTCAAGTTGAACTGACAGCAACTGTTGCTCCTCTGACTCCGTCTCCGATTCCATTTCCGTCACCGTCTCCTTAGTGTGACGCAGTTGTCCATTGTATTTAAGTCGCCAGCTGCGCATCGATTGCTCCGGATAAATGTGAAAACCGGCACCTTGAAATTCGCTGCTCTCCTGCTGCCCATCGGTCGTGAAGTGAACCATGTCGGGCAGCCTGGGGGAGCAGTAGAGACCCTCGCCGGGTAGCCAGAGATACAGTGCCGCCTTGAGCACTCCCAGCCTGCGTCGCTCCAGCGTCACCATCAGCTTCTGGCCAGCTGCATTGGCAGCCATAAAGCTGACCACATCATAGCTCTTCGGATCACTGGTCAATGGCTGCGGTCGATCCAATGTGGCCAAGTGCTCCGGCGAGCTGAGCAGCTCCTCATTCCGCTTATAGATGCGATAACGTAGCTGACGCAGCACAAGCAATGCAATGCCATATTTTAGCCAGTAGAAGACTCCCTTAACAGGATACTTGCCAAAGATTAGCATGGACTTGCGGCTCAAGAGCAACATGGCCAGGCTCAGGAGGGCAACCACAAAGCCCAGGCCAAGACAAATCACCGTCAGGATGAACATGTTCCGCGCACTTGACTTGTGTTTACGTGACTGATCGATTCCACTGCATTGGCCAAATTGACTTGGGACTTGTTGGCCATTGAGTGGCGATAACCCAACACCCAACCTCGATTCCCCTTTCTGAAAACTTATCTTCTAGCGTCTTATCAGTCGCACTCTATGCCTATGATCGCGATAATGATCGCGATACGAGATTGCGATTGCTGAATTGAGTAATGCTGCATTTGCCACTTGACCATAAATCTGTTGACCAGGTTTATTTTTACATCTACTATTTATGACACCGTATCATTCAGAAGATTCCCAATAGCAATATCTACAAATAAGAATCGGGATATTCGCGTTTCCACAGGAAGGTCCACGTAAAATGTATTGCATCAAAGAGCTAATAAAAATCCAAAGAGAACACTTAAGATCTAAAAAAAAAAATGAAAGATTTATTAGTAAATTGTTAATTTGTATAGGCTTTCTTCTCTTTTTTAAATTCTTATAATATTGCTATAATAATTTGTAATATTAATAACATTAGTATTGATTGTATTTGTGATTTTATTCGAGTCAACAATTTTTGTTTTTAAGATATTAATATGTAACAAAATTCAATCTTTTTTACCCAACCGCCCAAGAAAAAAATTTTACTTTTCCTACTTTGTATAATTTTATCAAACTTAAAAGAAAAATTAAAAAACAAAATAAAAGTAAGCAACATTTGAAAAAAAAAAATGTTCATGCTTCGGAATATGTTATCCTGAAATGAAACCAGAACAAAATCATGACATTTTATTGCTATGTGTCCACTTAATTTAAAATACCAAAAATAGCCTTCCTAACATTAATGAAATCAATTTAAATGATAATATTAATGAAATTTACATATTTTTAACTCTCAGTTTCTTTTATTTTAGTTTCCTAATTTTAAATTCTCAATTTACGTTTTTTGTTTCCAAAATTTAGTTTTATTTGTTTTTGAAATTGTTACAACATTGGAAATTTATTTGATGTGCCCATAAAAATTATTTTATATTTGGTTGACGTGCGCTCAATATAAATTTTATTATGCATAGCAATTAGCTTTTATCCGTAGCTATATAAATTAGCTTCTGTCTGGTGACATTTGTTTATGTGCAGAATATCAACACAACTTATCACGATATTTTTCAAACTACAATATAATTTTTAGAAATTAAGAAACATTTGACAACACATTTTGTGAAATTTTTGCATTAGCGTAGCATATTCCAAATGATCCGGAATACTTACAGTTGTTTTGCAATATCAGGAACAGCAATTAGCTTTTGTCATGACACACTGAGGAGTGCACGTTTATACGTCATAATTCATTGTTTTCAGAGTTCTTTGGCAAATTGGCGCTCTAACAAATAGCGATTAATTCTTTTAGCTTTTAGCTTACAATAAAACAATAAGCTTTTTTCCATGTACAGATGTTTATGGACTGCTTATCACGATAAGTTGAATATACTCTCATTCACTTATAACAAGTTATATATTTTAATAAAAAGAAATAAAAACATTTAGAATTTGTCAGTGAGCACTTTAAAGCAACATTTTATGTTATTTTTTCTCCATTTCAATGTTCAATTATAAAATATTAAATTTATATTTCCTGTGGTGAATATCAAGCAGCTTTTGTCAGTGAACATCGTAAAGCTAGTTTATGCGAAGCCTATCATGGATTTTAATATCATTAACATTGTAAATTTCGGTGTCCTTAATAATAATAATTTTTGATATAA
This sequence comes from Drosophila subquinaria, assembly GCA_037043405.1. Taxonomy (NCBI): domain Eukaryota; kingdom Metazoa; phylum Arthropoda; class Insecta; order Diptera; family Drosophilidae; genus Drosophila; species Drosophila subquinaria. The sequence goes on along the minus strand of JBAMBL010000370.1, from coordinate 252,652 downwards.
AATATTGATTACTATACATTTAAGTCGTTAGTTTTTCATATTCAAAGTAAATATTATAGTTAAATATTTGATACGATATCTTTGTGGAATAATTAAATTTAAATATGTTATAGTTGTTTTTCACCACATAAAAATTGTGTATTTATGTTAAGCTGACGCATGACATATGCCATGCACTGTATGATGAAAGCCGTTGCACAGCACTGTCTGTACACACAGCCGTAGTAAACGTTGTCCGGTGTTTTCCAACACTGAGCATAATACGAATTGCGACTGCGCCAAAACTTTTAGAGTTCTTCGAGCTGTTGGCTGCTCGTCTCTCCGATTTGGCAAAACAACAACGCTTAATCAATAAAAACATAAAATTAGTGCGCGAGAAGCAACAACAATAACAATAACAATTGGCACAACAACAAATGCGTAAAACGTATAAATTTGCAAATTGAATGGAAAGAGCGTAAGAGAAAAGAACAAAAGTGTCCTGTTAAAAAAATTGCTGCGTTTAGCAGTTACAGAAAAAAATCGGAAAAAATCAGAAGAAAAAAAAAATCAGTAAAAAGTATACAAATATATATAGATAGATAGAAAAAGGAAATCGGTTCAAAATGTACAAAACGATACGACACGGCGAGAATAGTTTGCAATATACGATATTACCGCAGAACGATGACTTTCGCATCGAGGGCAAACTGTCGACGGCGAATCGTTTAACTGGCAACGCATCCGCATCCTCGTCAGCATCTGCTGCGTCGTCGTCGTCGTCGTCCGTCTCTTGCTCGTCCAATGCGCACAAGCGTAGCTCGGGGTCGCCCCGCAAGCGGCGCACATTCTTCGCATATTTGGGACTAATCTTTGTCTGCACCGTCATCATTGGAGCCGTGCTTATACCGTTTCTGGTGTCCGCCGAGTGTCTGCCCAGTCCCACAGAATGGTTCCTCAAAACGAAGGCAGCGTTCACGCACAGCGGCGACAGGCAGCCACAGCTGCAGCCACAACAATTGCAGCTGCAACATATTGCACTGAAACCAGCAGCAGCAACATCAAATGTTGCTGCTCCCATTGATCCGCCAGTGGCAGCAATTCTCGATCAGAATGTGGGCAAGACTGTGCAAATTGTTAATCACAATGGCATTGAACAGTTTATACTGAAAGTCAACAGGACAATGCCGATCAACAGCAGCAGCACATCGACAACAACATCATCAACTACAAGCACAACAACAACAACAACAACCACCACAGCAGCAACAACTATTGAACCGACACTGAAAGTGACAGCGGCAGCGGCAGCTGTTGTGCCTGCAACACAACCAGCAGCAGCAACAACAATATTGGCAACGGCTGCAACAGTTGCCACCGTCCCACCGCTGAGCAATGCTCGCTTGCCAGCACCGACAATCACAACGCGCATCATTCAAGTACCGCTGCTCAAGTCCGCGGCCAAGAAGCCCATTATGCCGCCCGTCTTGGCCAAGACGCAGAGCAATTCCCAACAACAACAACAGCAGCAGCAACAACAACAGTCTACAGGCAACTCGGATGGGGCACAGAACAAGAGCAACAACGCTTGGATGAACACACGTTGGGCCTATATTGATCCATCGACATATGTCCAGTGGTCTGTAAGTATTCCATATGCCAAATCCCATCCATCCATCCAAAACTGTGTGTTGACCTTGCCACTAATTGCCACTTTAATATTGTGTGTGCCAACAACAACAATTTCTAATAGGGTTACAAGGCCGAGGATAGCGTGCTGTTGCCCGCCCTGCTTGGATTTGCACTCATTGGCATGATTCTAATTATAACCGTCTGCTTGGTGGCACGCAACAAGCGCACCATCGTATCCTCCGTGCGCAAGCGAAACCGTAACGTGAGTAGAGAAATGCACTTTTAATTAACATTCCCATTAGCATTAACATGCGGCGATTCGTCGATTCCTTGCATAACCTTGTGCCCCATGTGGTGCCCCATGTATGGGATATAACACAGTTGCAATCATTGTTTGACCCATATTAAGCAATTTAAATAAATTTACCTTTTTATTTTTTTTATTTTAATTTTTGCTAAAATTCAAGCAATATTTTTTTTTATTTTGTATACATACTTACACTGAAAAAAAGACCACTTTCTAAAATCAAGAACATTCATCTTTAATATTTTGTTCTTGAAATAAGAATATTTTAAGACCAAATTACTAAAACTAAGAATATTAATCTTGAAAATCGTAAGTTCTTAATATAAGAATGAAATTCTTAAATTTAAATATTTTGTTCTTAACATAAGACCATTTTAAGACCAAATTGTTAGAACTAAGAATATTATTCAAAAAAATCTGAAGTTCCTAATATAAGAATAAAAATCTTAGATCTAAGATCTTTTTCTCTTAAAATAAAAACAAAAGTCTTAAGGTTTTGTCACTTGTTGAGACTTATAATTCACAACTGGTTCTGACGTTTTAAAGATGACATTAGGCTTGGATCGCTGGTCAAGTCAGCACAACGGTACTGATGTTAGAGATTGGCTTCTCCAGAAACAGCTGTATACCGAGCCATGCTCCTTGTGTTCTGCAAGTGTTTTGTGTGATGTTGTTTGTTGTTTAGTGTCATAACGACATTACTGGACCTCAAGTTAACTAAAAATGACTTCATTCTTCTTAAAATGTAAAGAAACTTAATCTTTATTTGGGATTTTTTGTCTTGAGTATTCAAAACTTTTTGGTCTATAAATAAGAACATATAATCTTAAAAAAATAATTAGTTTTATTCTTTTACTAAGATTTGTGGTCTTGAAAATATAAGAACTTATGGTCTTAAAAACAAGAACTTGGTCCTAACTGAAATGTTTTTAGAATCAAGATGTGCTTTCCTACTTCAAGATTTTCATGTTCTCAACGCATTTTTTAGACCAAAGTTCTTAGTTCTGAGACCAAAATCTGAATTTTAGATTCTTTTTTTATCAGTGTATATTAGGTTGTCCCTTATTTGGTCAAAGTCAATATTTTTAAACGCATACGGGCTAGTTCTGTTCATTAGGTCCTAAAGCACTCAGAAATAAATTTTTACCTCAATCGGAGTATGATAACCCGTGCCGACTTGGATCGGAAAATTTAAAGATTATATGGGGCAAAAGAATTTTTTTTTTTTTTTTAATTTTTTATTTTTTTATTTTGTTTATTAGGTCCTAAAGAACTCCAACCCAAGTTTTCACTTCACCTTAATCGGAGTACGATAACCCATTCAAATTTGCATCGAAACATGAAAAAACAGTATTTTAACACTGATTATACATTTTTCGATGATTTTTCATGTTTCGATGCAAATTTGAATGAAGGCGTCAAATTATTTGTTCTGTACGCCAGTAATGATAGAATTAACATACAGTTTGTCAAGTAATTGTTTGCAAAGCCTTAAAAATGTAATATTTCGACTTTAAATAAGAAAATAATAGCTTATTATATATATTTGGAAAGGTCATTTAATTTTCGTTCAAATGATGCAAAAATTTCCTTAACCCATTAAGTACCCATTAAAATATTCGAATTTTAAAAAAGGTCTACTTTTTCAACTTTTTTCCTCGATTTTTTCCAAAAAATGTTGGGATGCAAAAAAATTCTGGAAACAATTCTAAGAGTAACTGCAAAAAAAAATTTTCAAAAATATTTTTGCTAGTATTTTTTAGAATTTTTTGAAAACTGAAAAAAAGGCACTTTTTGCATGAAAATGAGGAAAAATGGGTTAAAATGGTCATTTTTAGGATTTTCAAACAATTTTAAAAAATACTAGCAAAAATATTTTTGAAAATTTTTTTTTGCAGTTACTCTTAGAATTGTTTCCAGAATTTTTTTGCATCCCAACATTTTTTGGAAAAAATCGAGGAAAAAAGTTGAAAAAGTAGACCTTTTTTAAAATTCGAATATTTTAATGGGTACTTAATGGGTTAAGGAAATTTTTGCATCATTTGAACGAAAATTAAATGACCTTTCCAAATATATATAATAAGCTATTATTTTCTTATTTAAAGTCGAAATATTACATTTTTAAGGCTTTGCAAACAATTACTTGACAAACTGTACATGTATCTCGGTATCTCGTATTCGAACACTGTTTATGCTGGAGTTAAATGACAAAGATTCTTAAATTATACTCAGCTAGAGTTTTTTAAACTCGTATCAGATGAAGCAATAAATCAAAGCTTTTTCTGTCACTTTATATTATTATTTTTAAAAAATTCATAAAAGCTTTAGATTTCTTTGCAAAGGGTAAATAATTTTAGTTAGATGTAATTGAAGTTACACATTAGTTCAAATTTCATACATTTATAAGGATGGCTTTTTCACAAAAAGAATCTGCGTCAAATCTTGAAGTGACACTTGTTAAGGTGCAAAAAAAGGAGGAAAAGGAACGAAGCTTGGATGAATGGTTGGAATGGATTAATATGCTGCTTGAAACAAAATTAAAGAGCTTGAAAGAGGGTGTTATGCAAGAAAATAGCGATTATTTTAATCAAGATCAAGAAAAGAGAGATTTACAATATGGAATTATCATTGCTGATGAGCTGAATCAAAAATGTCACCACAGAAACAATGGTCTTCAGGTTTATCCTTATCAGAAGCTAATCAGAAACAATCAAAGACAATAACTTAAGATATGTGAATATATGTCTTAAATGTTGCCTAATTTAATTGATAGATATTTTATAAATTTATAATACATAACAAAAAAAAAAGTATTTACATAATTGTTTGATTTGAAGTTTATTTGAGTTTTAACGTACATTTTGTTTATATACAAACACATGATTGGCTCTCTCCGCGAATGACGTCATCATTACATTGTGAATAAGTTAAATTTAAAAATGTGTTTAGTGCCGTAAAAAAGAAGAAAACTCGTGTATTTAAATTTATTGTGTATTTAATGTGTAAAAATTTGTATTTAAGCATAAATCATTAAATTTGTTGCTACATATCATATAGCAAATATCCACGTGTGACATCACACGTGTGCGCTATGCTGTGCGTTACCTCGTATTTATTTTGCCTTTTGGAAGCAAACAGAGTTGCAAATTCGACGTTGGCGCTTAATGTCGCTATCGATAACATAAAAGACAACAAATTACACGTCACAGTCGGCTCGCACACGAAGCGAACGAAAAACGGACATCGTGGCTAAACATCGGTACGACGACGACGACGACAACGACGAGTGGGCGCCCCAACATAATATTGTGGCGCTCTGCGCGTGTGGAAGCGAGAACGCTTGAGTTTAGCCGGCAATATATTGGCTTTGTTGTGTGTGCAGAAGCGAGCAGGCGATAAACAACAACGTGAACAAGTGGTAGTGAGCTAACAACAACAACAACAACAACAATAACACGATATACTATTTGCCCGTTGTTGGAGCCGAGAGTCGTTTGCGTGGCAGTTTTTTGTATTATTTTTTTTGTTTTTCTGTTGCTGTTGCTGCCACAGCTAGCTGTGTTTTGTTGGACTGCTGCTGCTGAGGCTGTTTGATTGCGCTCTTGTTGTTGTTGTTGCTGCTTAGCCGCCTTGGCATTCAGCATTCGCAGAGCGGTTTTTTGGTGAAACGTAGCCACACATTCATTCAGTCAGTCAGTCAGTCAGTCACAGGTAAAAGCCAGAGGCAGGCAGGCAGCAGAGGCGGCTGGACCAGAGGAGTAACTGGAATAAAAAAAACTATTTTTTTTTAAATAATATTGCCAACGTAGTACAACAACAACAACAACAGTAACAGTAACGGGAGCATCGAAAACCGTGGAATAAATCAAAAAATAAATACATACAACTGGACGACGCCTACGTCAGCAGATTGCACAAATATTCCAATCCTGTAAGCAGAAACAACAACAACAATAGTCAAGTCTAGTGAAAAGCAAAAAGAAATTGCTGCGGTCTCTCTCTCACTTTTTGTTTGTGCGTGTGTGTGTGTGTGTGTATGATTTGTGAGCGCGCATTTGTGTCTGTGTGTGTGTGTGTGTGCTTGTGCCAACAAGGCAAATTTTGTATTGTGTGCGTGTGTGTATTGTGTACTGTTGCACTGATTTCTCAGGGCAATTGGCATTGGCATGCACATGGCTATTATACTCTCAGCTGCTGTTGCCGTTGCTGTTGCTGCTGACACTGTTGCCACTGCTGCCACTGCTGACGTTGCAAGAGCCACGCACACACAATGCACTCGCGCGCACTGGTAGAGACAGAAAGAGAGAGTGAGAGGGGGAGTGCAGTCATTATGCTCTAACCAAACACCAACTAATCAGACACCTTGCATTTTACAGCTATAACAATTATAACAACAACAACTACAATGGCCATCAAACCCGGACTTGGCCGCAAGACAAGCAACAAAAATCCACCAATATTGAGCCATGAATTTGTCATACAAAACCATGCGGATATTATCTCCTGTGTCGCAATGGTTTTCGTTGTCGGCCTGATGAACGAATCGACAGCATCGTTTGCCAGCGCCTTTATATCGCTCCATCATAATGTTAGCGGCGAGGAGGCGACCAGGGAGCTACCCTATGGCAAGCCATATACCTATGTGGCTGGCATTAAGGATTATTGCTCGATATTCTTTTATACGCTCACCTGCATCATCATGCACGCGATCATCCAGGAGTTTGTGCTGGACAAGATTAGCAAGAAACTGCATTTGTCCAAATTCAAGTTGGCTCGCTTCAATGAATCTGGCCAGCTGGTCACCTTCTATCTGCTCTCATTCATTTGGGGCGCTCACGTCGCGCTCAAGGAAGGCTATCTGGGCCAGGTGGCCCAACTGTGGGAGGGTTATCCAGCGCATGCGATGAGCTTCCTGCACAAATTCTATTTCATCATCCAGCTGTCATACTATCTGCATATGCTGCCCGAATTATATTTCCAAAAGGTGCGCGCCAAGGAGGAGCAACAGCCCAAGATTATACATTCCATTGTCGGATTTACGCTCATCGTTTTGGCCTACACACTGAGCTTCCAGCGTCTGGCGCTCGTCCTGCTCACCCTGCACTATTTGAGCGAGCTGCTCGCCCACATCTTCCAGCTGATTGGCGTCTTCGATCGCGAGGAGCGTATGGCCCGTGTCCGGATCGTGAACAGCTTCGTCTTTGTTATCGTACGCTTTGCCACCTCAGTGATTGGCGTGCTGACGCTGTACTATGGCATCGCCGGATCTGTTGGCAGCTACAAGCTGCGTGCTCTGCTCGCTCTCGTTGGCTTGATTGCCCTGCAGGGATATTTTGTGTTCTCCTTTATAACCGAACAGCTGCGCGCCAAGCGCGAGGCGAAACGTGAGGCCAAATTGCTGGCGGCGCAGACGAAGAAAGCGAAGGCGCCCAACAAGGACAAGGTGAAGCGCAAGGTGAAGGAGAGTGATCTGCCCGAGGCGGATCAGACATCATCCAGTCCTGTCAAGCAGAAGATCAAGTGAAGCACTGAAGGAACAACAACAACAGCAAATGCAACTGCAACAACAAAATCTTCCGCACACTTCCAAGGCGCTCAATCAACAAACAACAACAACATGAACAGACTATCAGAAAAACACTTATTACACTAAACAACACAACACATGAACATTTTTTTAACACTGTCGCGCTGCATTTAGATCACACTTAATTTCTCACAGAGCGAAAGTAATTCAAAAAAAAAAATATTCAAACCGATATGTTTATTTCATTTTAAGCATTTTTTTTATTATTATTATTACATACTATTTTTATTTGAAATAAACAAATTTTTTATTTTTATACATACAACAACAAAAATACTTGAAAAAAATATCAAAATTATAATATAAATAAATGTGTTTTCCTTTCGCCACCTGTGTGAGTGTGTTAAAGTGTATAAATCAAAACTTGAAGATAAATGAAATGAAACGAATTGAAATGAAATGTTTATCGAGTACTTTTAATTGTTAGTTTACCATTTTGGATCGTGTGGTTTTTTACGTCCTAACGAATGTAACAGCAAATTGCTAAATATATTTTGTATAAGAAATGAAAACAAAAAAAGAAAAAAATGAAGAAAAACAAGCTGAAAGTCGTCTTTTAAAGAGTTGGTTGGGTTAATGAAGCGCATGAAAATTGGTCATTTTCATGAATTGTTTTTTTCGAAAACTACGAAACTTTTTTAAACGACCATTATTTCATCTTAAAGTACACACATTGAACGCCTTTCAGTAATTTTTTGATTGAAAAATATTACATAATTAAGTTACAAATTGCCAAAGAAATTGGCCAAAATTGTGGCGAACTGTATCATCTCAAAATTCGATTCTTTATAAAAATTTGACGTTTTTTGGCTATAAAACGGCCAATCTTTTTCGTACAAAAATCGTACAATCAAACACTACATTTATATCAGGGACTGTAATCATTATACATAAGTGTTATTAAAAATTTTTTGAAATAATAAAAAATTTCAAGTTTTATAGATTTGCTTATAAAATAATGATTTATTTTAAGTTATACTTTGCTTCTCAACCAATATCCTTTATTTTTGAGCCAAAAAATTGAACTAAATGATCATTATTTCATGAGTTCTATTCAAGTTGTAGTTTCGAATTTTTCTTAGGGAATAAGGGCAAAAATTATACATATTCCTAGTCAATAAGCCAAGACAAACAATAATAATAATAATCTATTTAAAAAAAAAAAATTCTTGTGGAGAGCATAAAATCAATCGAAATTAAAACTTCAGTTTTATTTTTAGCAAAAAAAACTAATGAAATAATGATAATTCCTTTTTTTGCACAAAAACAATGATTATTGGTTGAGTAGTAAAGTTTAACTCAAATTTAATCATTATTTTGTGAGCAAATCTATAAAACTTGAAAATTTTTTAATAGTGGTGAAAAATGTGCAATAAATTTATTAATTTATGCATAAATGAGCCATATAGATGAATATTCGTATTTTTCTCGGTGTCTCAAAGTTATTATAAGTGAACGATTTTCTGATTGCAAAAAAAAAAACAGATAATCAGTATTTGCAGTCCCTGGTTTATATGTATTGAAAAACTCTGCAAAGTTTCAAAAAGATCGGTTTGGTAGCTTTCGAGTAATTTTGGTCGCCGACTTCAAAAATTTCATTTCGAGAAAAACGCGTTCAAAGTTTCAATATCAGTCGTACGCAAGGGATTCCTCTCTTTCTAATAGCTCTAATAGCTCAGTCAATTTCGTCCAGATAGACTTGTAATTTTATGGACGCATTCTCAGATAGTTCTACTCAAAATGTAACAAAAAATATTTGTTTTTCAAATTTACAAGTGGGGGGTAACCCCTTAACGTATACTTTAATAATTATGTGTTTTATCTCGACTTATGATATGCATTTTCTTTTTTTTTTATGTATTTCTCATGCAGGATATCGAAGAGCAAGGCGCCGAGGATAATGCCACACTGCTCACATCAACAAATCTGTCCGACGATGATTAATTCGATATAATATAAATAAATACTATATAATCTGTGCGTGTGCCCAACATTTCTCATTTGTTATCGCTTTATTCCTATTTATTTAGTGTATGTATTTACATATTTTTATGGTATATACAAATCATATACAGGCATACATATATACATAGATATTTAAATATATAAATATAAAAAGAACTCCAGCTTCAAATACAAAAAACGTATTTCCATCATAAACATATACATATATAGACAGTTTGTCAAGTAGTTGTTTTGACAATTCGCAACATTCTTTTCTATTTCTTATTTTATTATATGTAAACCAGATCCCATAAGTTCAACAATTTTTGAATATATAAAAAACATTAATATTTGTTTTATTTGTCAAAACAGTTACTTAACACACTGTATATATGCACATTTTGTATTAAATACCCGAAACTTTTTTGAAAATTTTGTCCAAGCAAAGCTATGCAAAAAAACTAATAATAAGAAAACAAAATCAGACAAATTTAAAGGCACTTCAAAACTATGTTTCCAGCAAGAGAAAACCCAAAAAAAATAAACACAAGCCTAGAAAAGACTGTTTCCTATTTTTTTTTGTCAGTGTTATTTTTTTTTTAGATTTTTTTCTTGTGCGTATGTGCATACTTAAAAAGTAAATAAAAAAGGAAAACTATATGCTAACACACAAACACACACAAAAAAAAATATATATACATCTCCATATATATATATATATAATTTTTAGCACAAATATTACAAGATTTTTAAGCTTAAAATGCATTTAAGATGACAAATTTTATGTAGCGTTTTAAACGTTAATGCGTGACTCGAAAGCTTCAAATGTTTTTGTTCATGATAAAACATTATCATGATTTCGCTGTCACGCATAAACGCCCGAACAGAGCCGGAAGGCAGTGGCGTAGCGCGAGAGGGGGCGTTTGGTATAAAACCCTGCTTGCACAGCTTTTTGCCAAGCACACACAAAAAAAAAACAAAAAAAGATAAAATCACGTAATTAAATAAACATTAAGTCCGGTCTTTAAAAAGTTGAGCACAAATACGAATGATTTTGGAAAAAGTAAGTATTCGATTCAGTTGATTGAAACAAATCAGAGCGAAGGGGAAAAAATATTATATAATATGATAAATGTATGAATAAAATGATTAACAAAAAACTATATACACGCTGTATACACTATATATATTTATGAATATGTATGTAACTGTTTAACTATATGTCGATGTCGATCTATAGTAAAAAGTAAACTGTAACTGTGTATAACTGTGAATCATTGAGAGTTGTAATTGTAATTGTAATTTGAGATGATCTGTATTTTTGTAAGCGTCATATACTATAATATTGAAACAATAACAAAACAAAAGATAACGGAAGATGAGAAGAAGAAAGTGTAAGGCGAACTGGGCGTGGCGCACTCATAATTGATTTGCTCATTATATATACATATGAACATACAGTTAGTCAAGTAATTGTTTTGACAAAGGAAAATATTCTAAATTTATTTTCCAAAAAATACAATTTCTTTTTTTTTTTTATATTTTACTGTAGTTGCTTATGGTTCTTAGAACATGTTAAAAAAAATACATTGGAAAAATTAAAAACAAATATGTAAATTTTGTTTCCTTGTCTAAACAATTACTAACCATACTGAGCATATACAGATATAGAGGTATATACATAGTATATGCTATAAGTATATAAACTAAGCACACAGATGAAAAACATACATAAATACATATATGTACATACATACTTGCTTATATACATCATATATATATTTATTATCTGAAATGCAAATCAAGGACTCCACTTGAGGATGGATGATACATATGTATAAGTATATATATCCTTCCATATATCACTGTATTGTTATAAATAATTTGCAAAAACTAAACAATGAAGTCCATACACAAATACACATACATACATGATACCAAATTGAACAGAACACTATATTGAATGTTTTTGCTTGTTAAAGTGAATATAATATAATAAAGAACAAACTAAATGCATAACATTAAATTGATGATCAACAATTTCAATCGGGGAGTGTAGTGGTTATGATTTTTATCTTTTATTTATTTATTTTATTATATTCAAAAATTAAAAAGTATTTCAAGTTCATTTCTCGATCAAATTTAAGTTAAATTATAAAATTATCGAATATAAAAAAATATAATAAAAACATTTATGTACAAATTTGTTATTAACATTTATTTTAGTTTTTAAAATTAAAAAAAGTAATATTAATGTAAATTTAATGTCTTAAATAAAATGTATATGAAAATTGAAAATTGATATTTTACTAATATTTTAATATTCTTTAAATTAAATAGAAAAAAAAAACATGATTTTTAATTTAAAAACACAGAAATTTGAAATGGAAATATCACTGCGGACGACAGTCCACGCTAGTGACGGAAGCAGTACGAAGGGTGCGAAAGGCGACTAGCAATGTATACAGCAAGAAAGGAAAATTTGCTATGACTGTCCGATCAGGTCGAGTTATATACCAATCGAAAGGCATCAGTTCAACTGGTTTGTGAGATAAAGAGGCGTAAGTGAGAGGGGCAAAATTCAATCGATTGGAGCAAATGGGGCTGTTGGAGCCTTTTGATAAAATTTTTTAACATTTTACTATTCCTATCAAAAAAAGAGTCGAACTATGGTCCCAAAGCCGTTTTTTTTTACGTAAATTCAAATAATCATAATCGTGATTTATGCAAGAAACACATTTTATTCCAATAGCAAATATTCCATTGAACTTAGAAATTAATTTCTTTTTTTCTTTTTAGCTTTCCTGTAATTTTTCTTTGGACCTGAAAATTGACTGTTTATTTTGTGCGCACTGGTTTGAAATTTACACAATACAGCGGTGGCCAAAAGTATTTTGGCACCCTTTAACGTTAGTTCTAGCCAAATTATGAGCTTACTTCACGTAAAGTTTGGTATCAATGGAAAGGTCTTTTGAATTCCTTTCGAATGATGTAGTACTTTCCTTAACCCATTAAGTACCCATTGAGATTTTCGAATATTTGTAAACGTCAACTTTTTCAACTTTTTTTCTCGATTTTTTATTTTCATGCAAAAAGTGCCTTTTTCGCCATTTTCAAAAAATTATAAAAAATACTAGCAAAGAGATATTTGAAAAAAATTTTTGCAGTTACTATTTAAATTGTTTAAAGAATATTTCTGCATAAAAACATTTTTTTTAAAAATCGAAAAAAAAAGTTGAAAAAGTTGACGTTTACAAATATTCGAAAATCTCAATGGGTACTTAATGGGTTAAGGAAAGTACTACATCATTCGAAAGGAATTTAAAAGACCTTTCCATTGATACCAAACTTTACATGAAGTAAGCTCACAATTTGGCTAGAACTAACTTTAAAGGGTGCCAAAATACTTTTGGCCACCGTTGTATATTGTTCACTTTTATTTTCTCTATAAAGCAAATAGAAAAAGGCCCATTAATAAAAATAACTATGGAAAACATAGCTCCAGGTTTGTTGTACATCTATGTATATGTGTTTTGTTTGTAGAAGTGTTTTGTTTATTGTTTAATGTCCTTTAATGCTATAACCTCACATAAATTTTGGTTCGTGGAGTAAAAATAAGTATATTGTCGTGTGTCAATGTTTTTTCTTTATGAACACCAATAATCTTGTCCCCGAATTTCCCCGATTCCATATAATCGCAAATTTCACCAGGCAACTTTGAGTTCGAGCATGCAGAATTGCTTGAAGTGTGGCTGCAGAGCAAGCATCAAGCATCGTACATTTTAGACTTTATTTAAAATTTTTTTAATGAAATAGAAGAAAATGTTGTAACTTTGCAGCCTACGCTAAAAGATGCTATAGAAAATGCAAAAAATGCAGAAAAAACTGAAAAAAGTTCGTTTACAATATATTTAAATTTTTTAATTAGAATTATGCTGATTATTCACATATTTGATATAAGTAAGTTAAATAGTGAAGAGCTTAAAAAAAAAGAAAAAGATTTATTCAAAAAGCTATGAAATCAAACAATTTGCATATTAAAATATAAGGAAAAAAGGGCGGTGCCGTGCCTATTTTCCCTATTTAAAAATTGCATTGGTATTATTTAGTTGAATGCAAAAAACCAGAGTAAAAAATATTGTGTAATTCTCGAGTTAATAGTTTATGTAAAAAATAAGGGCTTTGGGACCATAGTGCACTGGTTGAAAAGAAAATTTACTATATTTTGAAATTTTTAGTGGCCTTCCGAAAATGAGATGAAAAGTCTGTTTGATTTCTGATATCCAATTTTGTGACGAATAATATTGTTTTATTTATAAATTGTTAAAAAAAATTTGTTGTCTCTTGGCACTGCCCAAAAAAGTAATATTTATTAGTGACATTTTTTTTTAATCTGGGGTGCCACAGAAATCGTACAAATTTAAGTGAAATTCAAGCGAAAGCAATTTCTGTGGCACCCCTAAATAAATTATATGTAAAATTTAAAATATTCGTCACAAAATTGGATAACAGAAATTTTGGGGTACTAAAATGGACTTTTACCTCGTGAAGAGGTTTTTTTTATAAGATATTCTCTCACCTCAAGGAAACTTCACATATACAGGCATGCCACAGAAATCTCTTTCACTTGACTTTCACGTCAATTTCATTTCTCCGTGCCACAGTCCAATCACCTGAACAATTTTGAGTGAGATGAAATCATCGCTCAATTCACTGGCATCCGATGCCATGAGAATAATGTCACATTTTTTGTCCGATTTTTTTAATTTAGAGTTGTCGAGAAACTTTTATTGTTTGCCGCGCCAATAACTTTTAAATTTTTTTAAGCTATACAATATCAATTATTATATAAATAAATTGAATTATATAAATTTAATAAGAATTAAAATGAAAAATTGATATTCTGAATGATAAACTTTAAAAAGTTGCTAAACAAACCCTTGGGAAATTTAATCTGAGAAGGGGCCAACCCTAGCCGCCTAGTACGAAAAGGTTTATGAACATGCTAAGAACTATAAATTACTCGAAGTTCTGTGGCACGGAGAAATTTTCGAAGTGGAATTGCTTTTCTATGAAATCGCTTTCACTAGTGATTTTTGTGGCATGCCTGGTAAAATAGTTAGGGTGTTCATTTTACCCTAGCAGCGTTGCAGATTGAAAACGTTGCAAGCTTTCTGCGAGAACAGCGCTTTACGTGCAACGCGTTGAACATATTCAAAAAAATGTAAACAAAAAACAGCACACTGTGGTTATATGCAACGCTTTCCACATAAAGCGCTGTTTCCGTAGCAAGCTTGCAACGTTTTCAATCTGCAACGCTGCTAGGGTAAAATGAACACCCTAAGTGTTTTTCATATACTTACATCTAAGTCACTATTTTTGTGTTTGATTTTTAGAGCCCAAAACTCTTGATCCCTGATTTCAGTTGTCAATTTCAATTGAGTGCATTTTATATTACAGTATTTACTCAATATATTGGTTCCAGCTTATTGACTATACATAGTTACTAATTTACATGTTGGAAACTGACAGTTAAGATTTCTGATCCTGTTCCTGTTGCTGTTTATCCCTCTTGCTTTGCTGTGCCGTCATGTGGTTCTGTATGAAACTGTGAAAGTTCTGCTCCTCCAATTCGCCTTTGGCATCCGTTTCCATCTCCTGCTCTGCATCGATTTGCTGGGGCACTAGGCTTGGCGCCATTAAGAACACACTATTATCGGCATTGCCAGGCGAATCCTACGAATATTCTCATAAGTTGAAGCCCTGCAATATTTTATAATTATTACTTACTCTCAGATCCAGGCCCAAGGGCACTGCAATGCCGGCCTCCTCGATGTGTGATGCTGGCTGAGGATTGGCTTCCTGCTCGGCCAGGCGCTGCTTGCGCATTTTCTCGTAGACCGGCTTGTAGTCGCGCTCATATTCCTGCACGCAGTCGAGCATGTGCGTCATCAGTGTGGCAAAGCCAACACCTGTTTTGGCCGACACACCGCACGTGACCAGATTCTCGTAGAATGTGTCCAGCGTGAGGGACATGGTGCGCGTTAGATTGTTGACATAGCTTTGTTCCTGCTCGAGTGCATCCTGAAAAGCCTCAAAGTCCGTCATCCAATCCTGCACAAAGCTGCATTCCTTTAGATCAATCTGTGTGAGGTTCAAAATTATGAGATTAGTCTAACGAATTCAGTTGCCGTTCAGGGTTTACCTTGTTGAGTGCCACGAGGAACGGCAGACGCGTCTTGTACAGTATGGAGCAAGCGTACAGCATGTTAGACATGAATGTGGTGGGACAGGCGGAACGTACAACGTCCATAACATAGACAACAATGGTTGGGAACATGGTAGCCAGACCCTCGGTGATAATATTGCCGGACGCTGACCAGGTGAACACCTCAATTTGACCGGGTGTATCGATGATGCACCATTTGTGGCCACGCTCACCGGCGCGACGCACCAGCTCCGCAAATTTGGGCATCTTTGTGGTGAACATGTTGAGTGCAGTCACGATGCCGCCATTGGGACCCAATTGATACTGTTTCATCACCTCCTTGTAGTTGACCGTGTCACGTATGTCAATGTGCGCCGCATACGGAACTTCCCGACATGCCGGATCCAGATTAACCACATAAGGGTTAAACTGCGCCTGAGCGTGTTCGATCAGGCTGCGTGTGAATGTTGTTTTGCCGGAGCCGGCCATGCCCAGCACAATGATGCAAACAGGAGCATCACGTATGCCCTCGCTGAGGGAGAGTGCCTCCAGGTTGATGTCGTTAATACTGGGATTGATATTGCCTGCGCTGGCGCTGCTGGTTCCTGGTTTGGCGCTCATTGCTGGTGCGGATTGCGGCAAAACAAACTAATGTAAGCGTGTTTGGCAAACACTGTGTGTGGTGCCATCTGTCGTTACTTCTAGAATATAAGTTACCAGACCGTTGAAATGGGAGCAGTGATGCCAGCATTTGTATGGCAGCCATACACAAGCTGGCATCACTGCTCATATTAAAATGTATGGTAGCTTAAAATTTTAGAATTCACGATAGATGGCGCCACAAGGGTGCTTTAGTAAACACTAATAAAATAAATAAATACGAGTTTCGTTGCGTTGTCCGAATTATTTAAACTTAAATTAATTGTAAAATTATGTGTAAATATGTTGTATTTATTGGTGGTGCCCGAGGCTGCCACATTTTCGAATTTATCGACACACTTTTTAATACATAAACTGATTTTCAATACTTTTAATAAATAAAGCCATTAATTAATATTAACAATTTAAAAGGAACGACTTCCAACTGCAGATTACTTTGCCATTCAAATAGCACGCCGACACTTTTCAGTTAGGTGGCAGCTCCATTTAGTCAATGGGCGCGAATATGGAAACCCGACTGGAAATTCGGCTGCAAGAACCAAATCCGCTTTTTACGCGCTGGTTGGAACGTTGGCTCCACGAGGCAGAGCAGCATGATCGCAAATCCCAGCACAAACTGCGACAGGCATTGCAGGCGCTGCGCAACTATCCGTTGCCGCTTTACAGCGGTCGTGAGTGCGCGGTGCTCCGTGGCTTCGGTTCGACGCTCTGTCAGCTGATTGATGACGAGCTCCGACAATTTCGAGCGCTGGAGAAACAGTCTGCACTGCCGGCACTGGCGGCAACTCCAACATCGCATAACAGCTCACAATATGAAGAGCAGGTGCAACAAGTGGTTAAAGTGGTACGCAAACAGAAACAAAAGCAACGACAGGAACAGCAACAAATGAAAAAACCCAAGAAGCTGACGAAGAAAGCTCAGCAGGAGTTGGCGGCTGCTGAGGAGCGAGAACGCATCGTACACATGGATGCAGGCAGTTATCGGATCGTGCTGCTGGTGGACACACAAGAGACGAGCGGCAAGAACAAGCGGGTGTTGGACCAGACACGGGGATATCTACAATCCTTGGGCGTGGAGCACGAGGTGCGTCGCTTGACCGTTGGCGATTTCCTATGGATAGCCTGCGATGGCGCGGGCAATGAGCTGGTCCTGCCCTACATCGTTGAGCGCAAACGCATGGATGACTTGGCCAGCAGCATACGCGATGGACGATTCCACGAGCAGAAGCATCGGCTGCGCCAGTGCGGAATCGCGCACATCATCTATCTGATCGAGGATTATGGTGACAACGAGCAGCTGGGCCTGCCACTTGACTCACTGCAGCAGGCACTGGCCAACGCACGCATCCAGTCCGATGGCATTCAGGTGGTGCGCTGTGACAATCACTATCGTTCCATGTGCTATCTGGCCGGGGTCAGCGGAGTCCTGCAACAGCTCTATGTGCACGCGGGCAAGTCACTTCACAGCGTGGACAAAAGCGCACTGGAGGCGGCCACTGGCGGCCAGCCAACTGGCGGGCAGGTGGATCTGCTCAAGTTTCGTGCCCTGTACGAGGATTCGGCACGCAATGCCCAGCTGACGGTGCGTGAGGTGTTCGTGCAACAACTGTTGCAACTCCACTCGCTATCCCTCGACCGGGCGCTGGCAATTGTGGAACGCTATCCGACACCTCGACTACTGCTGGATGCTTACGCGGAATGTGGCAGCGAGGCGGAGGCACGTCAACTTCTTGCAACACTCGGTTGCGGTCCCGTGCAGCGTCCACTGGGCGACAAGTTGAGCCAGTGCATCTATGAGTTCTACGCGAATGAATTTCAATAGCATTGATTTAGGTTTAGCAATTGCATTTAGTAGGTATTAGTTAATTGGACATATCTAATGTTATATACACATATTTATACATTAATAATTATGATTTGGACTATCTTTGTTTATGTCGTTACTCTTCTTTTAAGTATTACGGATTAAGGTTTAGGTTTTAAGAGGATTCATATAAATAATAATATGCTTTTAGATATTTCGAAAGTGTCGAATGGCCAAATCGACGGGCAGATCGAAATCGAACTTGGACAGCGCATCAATGGAACGCAACGAGTCGCGAAATCCCGTGCTGGCCACATAGCTGTTGGACGTGTAATATGTGTCGATTAGCTCATTGCAGCTGAGTATCAGATTGAGCCACTCCACGAGCAGATGTGCGCTGCAAGACGAAAGCAAGGAGAATCAGTCATGTATTGTACATATAAGTCTTATTTTAGTTGGAAAGTAAAGTAATGAATTATAACTTAATTTCATTTTTAATTTAAAAATATAATAGAAACATTGAAAATACCTTTTATTTTTTTTTAAAATAAAAATTAAAATATTCTTAATATCTTTTTAAAAATTTAAATACAGTCGAACTTCCATAACTCGAATTTTCTCTAACTCGAACAAAATCGAGTGGCAATGGCGTTTATTTTCTCGATAACTCAAACAAAAATATTGGCCAATGCTTCTGTAAGTCGAATTTTTCGGGAAACTCCTCAATAAAGTTTGAATTTGTTTCGCTTCTGTTTTATGCTTTAGTCACCGGCTCGTAAGGATACGTAATATTGATGTACATTAACATATGATGATGGTATATGATAGAACATTGCATCAACAATTACTTAAGCTCGAGAAATTGCTCTAGGAAAGATGTTTGAAATGTACTTCTTTGTCAGCGCATCAGGGCAAGATTATTTACCATAAGTGGACCAAAACAATTAAAGTGGCTGAAAAATATGATATCTCAGCGATAACAGTTTCATTATATTAAAAAATAGAAAGTTATTTATTTCATTTGAATCAGAACTTCTGGGTACAGCAAAAGAACGAAGAAATCAATTTTTGAGAATATAACAGGTCTTGAGCAAACTGGAATCTTTTTTTTGTTGAAAATAACAAGAAAAATTTCAAATTTGAAATGTATCTATGAATGAATAAAATTGTAGTTCCTTTTTTAAAGACTTGAAAAAAAATAATTTTATAAGTCGAAAGTCTCATAAGTCGAACTTTTTCTTTGGATAAGCCTAGTACCGACGTGAGATAAATTTTTAGCGGCGGAAAATGCTCAATATTTCGGTGTCGACGAGCGTAAAGCCAGAGTTGCCAAAGCAACACGAAAAAATAACAAAAAGTTGAGTGGTAACTCAATGCGTCAACAGCGGTTTATTTTAAATATGAACATGCAGAACTGATTTTGATAAAAAGAGGAGATAACAGGCAATGAAAATTTAAATTATTGTTAATATAGGAGAAATATGCGACGGCACAGCGCGTATGAGTGTTATCATCGCCTTAGAACGTTTTACGTGGATTCTCCCTCTAAATTAATGAAAAAATACAAATATTGGCCTCTTCTCCACCTCATTAATCAGCAGAATTTTGTCTGCTGTTTCGAAAAGAACCAATCTGCTGTTTTTTGTTAATTTCCCGGCCATTTCTTTTGAGTTATTGTGAGAGAGTGAGATAGATAGGTAGCGAAACTCTAAACAGTTCGATGTTTCGCTGGGCCTGTCAGCTAAAGCCTAGTACCGACGTGAGATAAAAGGCCTAGCGTAAGTCAAACTCCATATAAAAAAAACGCTAGCGTAAAGTGAAAAAGAAGAAGACGACATTTATCTCCGCTTGTCGGTCCGGACGTAAACTAAACTGAAACTAAAAACGGAGTTGCCAGATAAGGAACGGGCGATGGGCAGCACTGTTTGCAGGCCCAGCGAAACATTGAACTGCTTAGAGTTTCGCTAGGTATATAGGAGATAAATGTCTGGCACAGAAGTGATAACGAAGAAAACAAATTAAATTTGGTCAATAACGACGATAATATTGGTAGATTATATTCTAGAACGAAAGCCTTAATGGTTTTTATAGACATAAATTCGATAATTTTGTATTTTTTCATTAATATAGAGGGAGTAAAAAGTTCAAAAGCGATAGGTGCACCAAATACCCGCTGTGCTTGCGTGCCATCGCATATTTCTCCTCTATTAATATTAATATACATTTTTCATTGCCTATTCTCGCCAGTTTTTTGCAAATCAGTTCTGCATGTTCATATTTAAAATAAACCGCTGCTGACGCATAGAGTTACCATTCCATTTTATATTATTTTTTCGTGTTGCGTTGACAACACTGTATTTACGCTCGTCGACAGCGAAATATTGAGCATTTTCCGCCGCTAAAAATTTATCTCACGTCGGTACTAGGCTTAAATGCAAACAGTGCTGGATAACGCCCGTTCCTTATCTGGCAACTCCGTTTTTAGTTTCAGTTTAGTTGACGTCCGGACCGACAAGCGGAGATAAATTTCGCTTCTCCTTTTTCACTTTACGCTAGCGTAAACTAGCGTAACTTCTTCAATTTGGATAATTTTTTTTTTGATTTTGAATTTCGAATTTTTTTGATAGTCAACAAAATATTAATTTAATAAATTATGAACGTTACGGTCCCCAGTATGCATATGTATGTATATTGATACTCACTTGAGTCCCGCACAGATGAGTGCCTTGAAATGGGCGTTGCAGCTGCGCTTGTAGGGCCTGTGCATGGCCAGAATCATGCCGATGGCACTGAGCAGACTCTGCTTGGCCGTCACCGCGTGTGCATCCACAATGTCCAGCTGAAAGCTCTGCGACAGCTTGCGAGCGGGCGTGTTGTTGTACTCCTCGCCATTCTTCAGATTATAATATTCGATGATCAGTTCCCAGGCGTGCATGGCCCGTCCGATGCCGAGGAACTGCATCTCGCTTGGCCCACTGCCACTGCCCGACACTGAGACGCGCTGTGCACCCGGCTGCAGGCAGCGCATGAATGGCACCATCAAACTGGATGCCGCCGACTCGGCAGGTATGCGCAGACCATGTTGGATCAGCTGTTGCAGCGTGCGCGCGAAATTCTTGCGCACCACGCTCGTCAGCTCGCGTCCAATGGTGGCGATGGAGTCGCCGCGCATGTGGACAATGCGACGACTCAGCGACTTGTCCTTGTTCCAGTCATACCGCTCATACATATCCTCGTCCGAGTCGGAGGATGCTGTCGCTCCGCCTGCGGCATAAGGCGCCAGCTCGTGCCCGGCAACGGCAGCGGCGGCGGCGCGTCTGCAACGTGGCGGCACTGTGGTCAAGGCGCCGTTCTGGGCATTTAGGCCACCACTGGGATGCCTCTGCTGCCGCAGTGCGCGCTTGATGTTCGCCAGCTTCTCGCGATCGCAGCTCAGCGTGGCGGCCAAGGCGGCAACCTCCTGGATGTCCACTTCCAGCTGTGCGCGCAGATCGCTGTGAATAAGTTAATTAATTAAACAATTAACCACAACAACAAATGATTGATCAATTTCAAATTATTGACTTGCATTTTCCAAATTTATTATTTTTAAACATTTTATAGTTGTAAAATATGTAGCTTGAGATATTATTTTTTTTTTTTCTAATATTTCAAATTAACTTTTAAATAAAGTTTTGTAGCCCTTACGATAATGCATAGGAAACATGGAGGCAGGTTGATAGTTCGATAACCGCAATGCTGCAAGAAGTCGAAGATATCGAGATCAAGTGCGTTGACAATCTATCTTTGCAATAAATTGGAAGACTTCTTGCAGCCGAATGCCGTACTATTTTTATATACTAAATAGTAGTTTTTTCAAGGCTTATATATTTTGTTACAAAGTTATTCCATTCTCTTTTGCTTCTTGACAAAATTTCGTAACAAGACTTTATGTATATTAAACACAGACTTAATACTCAAGAGTTATTAAATTAAAATACATTCAAACTTTTTGATATTAAAATAAAACGAAGTTTTTTTTTCAAATTAATTACGAATTTCTTATCCTTCAAACAATGTTATATCGATTATCGACGGTAGAAAGTATCGATCTTCTGTACAATTGTGAAAGCATCGATACTATCACAGATGTTGTTGCAGCCCTAGATAACTGAATAAAGTGCTTTTGAAACTTAAATTAAATAGTTTAATGAATGGTAATAAGCAAGTAAGTAAATAATTAAAAAAATAAACAAATAAATAAGTAATAAAGTAAATAAATACGATTACGCTCAGCAGGCGCTTCTACTCACCCCCAGTGATTGCCCTTGTGCGTCTTCTTCAGCGAGTTCTGCTGAAAGTCCTCCTGTCGCTTGGCAAAGTGCGTTGTGGCGAACATTTGCATGAGCAGCGACGCCTTGTCCAGCAATCCATGCGCCTTGCTGTGCAGGCTCTCACGTTGCTGCCCTTGCTCTGCTCCCGGCGATTTGACACTTATCTGACTGTCAGTCGTTGTTGCTGTTGTGTTTGCCTTCAGTGGAAGCTGCGCTGGCGTCTGTCGAGCTGTCTGTTTGGCGGCATAGCTGTTGTAGGCGCCGCTGAGTAGCTTTAGCTTGTCACTGGCGCTGGTGGCGGTGCCACCGCCTCCTCCTGCTCCGTCGCCAGCGGTGTCGCATTGCAGAAAGGCAATGAAACGTTCCAGATCGGTTATTTGCGTCTTGAGTTGGGCCACGAGCTGCTCCTTCATCTTGAGTGGACCCACAAATTCGCCAATTGCATTGTCCACCTGATGTCGCAGTTGCTCGATGCTGAGGCCGGGCAGCTGATGCTGTTCCACCTGCAGATTGAGCTTGGTGCGCAGCTCATCGAGGATAAACTTTTGCTTCTCGAGCAGCACATGCTGGGGCAGTACACCTGGTGCACCCGACTCATAGGCCAGCTGCTCCAGTTCCGTCAGCTGTGACTTGAGCTGCTCGATCAGCTGACCATTAGGTGGAGATGTACCATCATCAGCATCTTCATTCTCTAGGCTGTCGGATAGGGGTTGCACCACCTCGGGTATTCCCTGGAAGGCGAAATCCTCCAGATCCCGCAGCAGCTGATCCCGTTCATCTGTGGGCGCCTCAACAATTTGACGCACCCGCAACTGGACGTGGGCAAACTGCGAGGTCAATGCCAACAGGGAGCTGGTCAGCAGCTCCTGCTCGTCTTCAATGCTGCGCAGACGCGCCAATTCGTTGGCATTGTCTGCAACAGCTGTGGACATTGCCTGCTTCTCCAGCTTCTCCAAGCCGAGCAATGTTTGCTCCAGCTCACCACAATCCCCTCCAGTCAGTAGCTCCGAACTGGCACTGTTGGCGTCATCGTAATTGGCGCCCAATGGAGACCAGCGTTCGCTTAAGGGCTGAGCTTCATCTTCTGCTTCCGGATCGGCATCCGGATTAGTTTCTGGATATGCATGACTATCAAGGCTATCTCCGTCCTCAATTGCTGCTGCTGTTGTTGTTTGTTGCACGCTGATGTTGCAAGTGTTGCCGCTGTTGGCTGGCTGCTGACCTTCGGCCAGCGTGTCGTCCATCTCCATATGGCTACCTAGCCAGTTTTTCACAATATTCACCTGTCACTTCACACACTTTTCTTAACTTTTCCCTTCGTTTTCCTTGACAATCTTCGCAACAGAATTTATATTGCGAAAAATCAATCAGTTGCTTGTTCCGCTTTCTAACAGCTGGCCAATCCGCATGTGTGTGTGTGTGTGTGTGTGTGTGTGTGCCACGAAAACAGACGAATTGACTAACTGACTGACTGACTGGTTAAATCAATTGCAGACACGATGAGCGCGCTGCGACAGATTCTAGCACACTGAAATTTCCATCCACTTTGCCTTCACATTGTGAGCTTTATCCCCAAACTTTTTTCTCATGGGGTTGCATTGAGCGTAAAAGTGCAAGTGCCTTTTTAAGGGTTGTTTTATCACTTTCACCTCTGATATATGAAAGCTTTAGCTAGACTCTCATCACTGACAATAAGCTTCGCATGGTGCAGGGTATTTGCTGAGCTTTTGGTGGCGCAAAGCTTTCAATTTAGTAAATTATCAACTCAGAAAGAGAAGTTGGGACTACTGTGGAAAGTTAATTTGTTGATACCGTATTATCACAAATGAATTGAATTTTAGATATAATCTAGGGATTTTTTAGAGTCCGCAGAAATCCCCAAAATTAATCATTTGAAAACGAAAAAAAAAAATTACCGTTCATAAATGGTATGAATTCAGAGTTAATTGGTTAAGCTTAAGAATACTTTTAGTTTATACAGTGAACCACTAATGTTTTCATACAGCATAGATTTGTCAAATTTTCTTATATTAATCTTTTATTCAATTAAATCCCGTTCTAATTATGCAAACATTTCTTAAACCCATTAAGTACCCATCGAAAATTTTGAATTTTAAAAAAACTCAATGGCTTAAAGAAATTTTTGCATCATTAGAACGGGATTTAATTGAATAAAAGATTAATATAAGAAACCCGCATCAAAAATTCTTTATTATACGCAAATTTGACAAATTTATGCTGTATGAAGACATTAGCGGTTCACTGTATCTTAAAATTACTTGATGTGATTGGTTGCATGAAAAATAACGTCGGGTTTTTTATTTCCATTCCAATAAAAATTGGATCATTTAGAATTTTTTTTTATTTCAGTAACTTTAACAATTTGATCTTCAACCAAACAAAAGTTGTCGGGTTCTTGCAAGGAGGAGAAGACACCTTTGACATTTACATAAAAAATTTTGCCATTTTTTGTTTTTCCAAAATGTATGGGTAATTTTTGTTTGTAATGTTTTGTTCTCTTTCTAAATGATAGCTACTCTCAACATGCCTTTTGTAAATTTGTACGGCCACACTTTCCCCCGTCCTAACATTCCGTTTAATTTTTGCAAATAATTCTCGAATTTAAAGGCGCTTATTCCATCTTGAGATCCATAAAGTTTAGCATCTTCATGAATATGTAATAGGGAATGAAAGATATATGTGACAAAGCGCAAATCATATAATGTTGGAGTTGCGAACACAAACGATTTCAATAATTTTTCGGCACTTGAGTTGTTTACCTTGCATTCATTTTTTTCTAAAAGAATTCTCAAAGCCAGATATAGTTTTAAAAAATGGTCATATCTTTCTAAGCTTATAACTTTTTTCAATATAAAAGGTCCCGCATAAAGCAAGAACTGTCTAAGCTCTGTTGCCTTCCACCTATCAAGATCTTTCAAGCTTTCAACTCACTTGAAATGGATTCGATTTTCCACGAAGCTAAAGAAATCTTCGCCTTTTTTTTAATCCAAGCATTTAACAATGTCCGCATTACGCCTAACCAAACAACGTGCATATAGTCTAAAGAGCACTGTCATACAATGTCTATGCTTAACATTTCTAATGGAGATGACTGTTTTACATGATGCTCCAGCCGAGAGCGATTTCTGAAGGAATCGTTGCTTCTAGCTGAAAGGTCGACTGCAGGTGGAAAATCAAGGCAAAGCTTTAA
This sequence comes from Drosophila subquinaria, assembly GCA_037043405.1. NCBI lineage: Eukaryota > Metazoa > Arthropoda > Insecta > Diptera > Drosophilidae > Drosophila > Drosophila subquinaria. The sequence goes on along the minus strand of JBAMBL010000370.1, from coordinate 227,007 downwards.
CATTTCTCCTTTTGGTGTACACCGTCCACAAGAAAAGTATCCACTGTGCCCCTTAGCTCCCAATATAAATGATTTTGCCGGTGCATCCATCTCAAAACACCGTACAACAATGCGGAAAAAGTTATTAGCAAAAACTATCCCCTCCTGCATAACAATATTTAGTTCAGATATAAATTCTTGCAAAAAATCAGTTAAACAATAGGGCTTGGTACTTCCTTCATATTCGCCGACAAGAAATACATAGCTGGTATCTACGACACTGGCAAGTATTGGACAAACTTGCTTAGAGCTGCTTTTAAGCAAGGGCAGGCCATCAATACCAAAGTCTAATTGCAAGTTAGGTAACTTCCAATCATTTATAACCAAGAAATCAGTTAATCCACTTTTTAGTCCATAGTGAGCATACAGCTGTGTTCCCAAAAATAGCAGTGCAGATGACCTGCACCTTTAAGACCGATTAATCCTATTATAGATACCATTATGGGACAAAATTTTTTTATAATTGTTAAACGTATTTATTTTTTCATAACTAACCATATTTTTTTTTAATTTAATCGATATTTTTTATGTTTCGATGAATAATAAGAAAAACTCGCTAAATTGTGCTGTTCACTGAAATAGCAGTGTTAACAAAAAAAATTGAAAAATTTAACATAACTCATTATTTATCTTAATAATACTTGAGAACATTTTGGTTATGCCCTAACACTTGGTTCTATATGCTTTTTTGGCTATTTCAGGTTCGCACCTACGTAAAATGGAGTCGCCCAAGTCCTGCCAACGCTTGAGCGGAATTTTCGCCATTTTTTCTTCAACAACCTGCGACTTAGAAGACCCGAATCGCTTTGAGATATAGCGTCTGATATCCCCCTATAAGTATTAAATGGGGTTTGGGTCCGGGGACTGAGCTGGCCATGGCATTGGGTCGATCCTTTCCTGGCAACTCCGGTTTTTGGCCGGATTGCTGGTGGATTTGTATCGCTATCCTGCTGAAATGTCCAGTGTAAGGACATATTCCAACTGGCATATGCCAGCATAACGTTCCTTAATATATTGACGTACACATTTTGGTCCACAATCCCCTCGATCATATGTTTTGAGCCCATATTGCTATACGAAAACAAAACCCATACCATGTGTGAACTGGCCACCGTGCCTAACACATTTGGCCCTATGATTTGGTAGATTCTCCGTATTGGGGGTCAACTGACACACTGCCTAGAGTCTGTTCCACCAAATAAGATCATTTGGACTCATCTGTCTAAAGGATATTACGCCATTTTGATATTGGCCAGTTCACACATGGTATAAGTTTTGTTTTGTTTGTTTGTATGTAGCTTCTCCAACTTATCTTTGAACTACAGTGCAAGGTGTTTTTAAAATAGTCCTAGCATCTTTTGGTGCTCTAATATTGCATTTTCGCAACAATAACCAGAGTGCATTAATTGCAACAAAGCTTATTCCAAATTGGGTAGCCCATTCGGCCAGACCTTCGCATAAATTAATTTCATTTTCTTCACTTGCACTATTAGACGAACGGCTTTCACTTGCTTCACTGAAATTTTCGCCAGAAAAAAAATTATTAACCACATTTGGTTCTCTTGGTGTCAACTCCACTTGCTCATTTTTATTTGCACTTGTTGCAACATTTCTCGCAAACAATTTTTTTGCTTCTATTTTTGCCAATCTTAGTAATTGTTAAATATTAATAAATAAAATATTAATACATTATTAAATATCAATAAAATTACAAATTAATTATAAATAAATTGAATTTTAAAATGTATTCAATTATGTATAAATTATATTTCATTTAACCGCAACACTTCGCTGACCTTAACTTCAATTTTCAACTCATAAAAATGAAGAGAAATGCAGAATTTTACATGAGATCAGAAAAAAAGGCACCGTTAGAAGAAGAAGAAGAAAGACATAACAAGCGGTAAACCGACCGAATTTGTGTGCAAAGCTAGACTCAAAACAATCATTTTTGAATCCCCTGCGCGATCAATTTTCGATTGCTTTACATTTTGTTAGTGTAATTTCTGTGAATCATGTCACGAGTCATTTTCGAGTCTTCTTTTGATCACCAATCCCTTTTTAATCAACAAGGCGACTCGAAAAAGACTCCTCATGAAGATTTTTGTAAAAACGATCTTCCAATTGCTGGCAGGGAGCGGTCGCGGCTGCTCTTTGTCTGTGTCGTTCTTTTGCGACGCCGCTGCCTTCTGACGTCACCGGCTTTGATATACTCAAAGGCTTTTCAAAAACTTGCAGCGGACTCGTGCGCAAATCTTTACGGCAATTTTGAAAGCTATTTTTTTTTATTCAATACACACTTCGTTAGATAACTTTGTAAACTTAAAAGCTTTCAAGAAGTTTGAGGATTGAGAAAAGCTTTAAGCTATTCATACGCTTACAATGCATTTGAAGTAACAGGTGGCCTAACTTTACTGTACGAGTACTGAAAGCAGTTAAATTGATGCCTAGAAAAAGTTTCGTAGAAACTTGAAAGCGTTCGCTAGCAAAGCTTTGGAAGTAACAGGTAGCATTGCTTCAGCATGTCCCAAAGTTGTCCCAAAGTCAAAGGGTCGAAAATGATATACCCATTATTTTGAGGGGAACAATGACCAGCCCCAATAAATGTGAAGGAGAACACGCACTCAACACGAGTTTCCCCTGTGAGCGAAGGGGGAAAAACCAGTATAAATTTTGAGTGCCTTTTAGATAAGTTAAAGACTTTGACTTTGATGTTAGAGGACGCATATGTGAAATGAGATAAATGTTGGTATAACACGTATTTTTGTGGCTGGGGTATGTACATATATCGGACATATCAGACATGACCGAATGTCTGTCTGTCTCCGTGTGTGTGTGTGTGTGTGTGACAACAACATTTTGCGGCCTGTTTGGTGATAAGCTGATAAGCTGGTCGAGTGTCTGACACCCCATGACGGTAATTTTGGGGTCGTCTGAATGTGGACACGCACTCGAATAATTCAAAACACTCGTTTTGCATATGAAATGCTCGTATTTATTTCAGACAATTACAACAAATAGATATATGGGAATCTAGAATACTTGTTAAGGTTTCTTTCAACGTGGCGTCAGATTGTGTTTGCCCCCGTCGATGGGAAAGAGGGCGCCGGTGGTGAAGCTGGCCTTGGTGCTGGCCAAGAATGCCACCGCCTCGGCCACTTCAAACACATCGCCAACACGTCCAAGCGGATGCGAGTTGATGGCACGATCCAGGAGAGATTTGTAGGCATCATCCTTGATGCCAATTCGACTATGAATATTGGTCTGGACAAATCCCGGATTCACGGAATTCACACGCACTCCCTGCGGCGCCAACTCGAGGGCAACAATTTTGGTGAACTGATCGAGGGCCGCCTTGGAGACACCATAGCTGAGGGCACCAGCAAACGGCCGGAGTCCCGCACAGCTGCTGACATTGACCACAGCGCCCTTGGTCTTGAGGAGATGCGGCAGCACCGCCTTGGTGAGCAGAACAACGGCACGCAGATTCGTATTGAGCACCGCATCGAACTCGTCCATGTCCAGATCGGCCAATGGGCCGGTGCCCAAAATGCCAGCGTTGTTAACCAACACATCGATGCGTCCGAATCTCTTGAGAGTCTGTTGGACAATGACATCCGCCTCCTTGGTCACATCGGCAGCCACAGTCAGTGTCTTGGTGCCCTTATATTTCTGCTGCAGCGTCGCCTGTGTTGCCTCCAAATTGGACACATTGCGTCCCACCAGCGCCAGCTGTGCCCCCTCGCGGGCCAACACCTCCGCGATGGCAGCTCCGATGCCGCTGCTTGCGCCCGTCACAATCACCACCTTGTCGCTGAGGCTCATCTTCGTCGACTGTGTTTGCCCTGCTGTGCACTCCATGCATTTATGCCCCTACCTTGCCAACACTGTCCCAGCTGTCCATCTAGCTCTCTGCCTCTATCCATCTCTCTATCTTTCACTCGCTCTCGTTCTCGCTCTCCTGATAAGATTAGAGCGCCTGTAACTCAAGTGACGGCGACTCGTGACGCAAGTCACAGCACATTGTGTTTGTATTGGTGTCGGTGTCACCATGTGTGTGTGTGGGTGTGTGTGGGTGTGGGTGTCTAACTAGAGTTGGGCTCGTTTCTCTTTGCGTGACACGAGCTGAGCACGTTTCTACACGACCTTACTCAACTTAATGCGTTGAAAAAATATTTTTTTTTATAGAAATAATTACTTAATTTTGCTAAAAATTAAAATCTTTAATCTTGGCGTCTAGAAGTTTAATAGTAAAGTTTGGTTACTAAAAAAAATTAGCAAATAAATTAGTTACAACAGATTCCCCTAAAATTATATAAAGTCACTTCATCTGAGTAAAATTAAATACTAACTAAAATTTAAATAAGTCAAATACTTTTTTTTTTGTATATTTTTCTGGTTGTCAACAAAATTTAGGATCTACAATTTGTATAGAAAAATACAGACATAGGAATATTTGAGAAAAATTTAATACTAACAACAGATTCCCCAAATTTAAAAAAGTCAATTACTTTTTCCCTCTTAGTATATATTTCCCGCTTTCTGTAGATAAATACAGAGATGGGAATATTTGTAAAAAATGATGCAGGTTTTTTTTGTTTCTAAAATTTCTTCCTACCTTTGTTTATAATTTATTTTCCAATTATTTGAAAAACACATTTAAATATTGAAATTTTTTTGGTAGACACAGCTACAAGAGAATGATACATAATGCTATAAAGCAAACGGACTGAAATGGCGCAAAATCAAGAGAACGGTAAAATGGTAACGGTAAAAAATGCTTGCCTGAAAATTATGAAATCGAAAGAGAATAAAGCAAAAAACCTAACAAAAAAACTCAGGAGAGATATAAAAAATGTAACGCAGTAATTTGTTAAATCGAAAAGAGTATTGCGAAGAGCCTGTGGAAAAAACTCTTCTGACTTTTAAAATGCAAATGAAGCCCGATCGAAATTATTGAATATATGTATGTAATTGGGTTGGTAATTTTATAACAAAAGAAGAACAGTTTTTCATGCTGCAGTAATAAACTGAATACTGATTTGGCATGCAAATAATAAAAAAATGTTATATTTCCTATTGTAAAAAGTCGTTTAACTCAATTTCTGATGACACGTTGCCATCTCTGGCTGTGCGTGTGTGTGTGTGCTAACCTGTTGCGGTTGTGCCTTGGATTTGAAATTGAGATTCAGTTACAGCTTGTCAGGTTCGATTGGTACTCGCACGCCTGGGATAGGGTTAACTTTTTGCTAACATTTGCCAGGGACGACTCGCACCGTTTGGATTGCATAAACCACGCTCTCGACCCGCCGCCATACACATTCTGAAAGTCAAGCGACAAGTTTTTAATTAAAAGTTTTTGCGGCTTGTCTGATTTTAAACATTTGTGAAAATAATGTTCCAAGCTGACGGCGCGAATAGAAGAAGCACACTCAGAGCACTCTGCCGTTTCATTTAATCTGTGCATTATGGCCGATTGAGACCGAGAAAGTGGAATGGCGATGGAGATGGAGATGAAGATAAAGATAGATAGAGTGAGAGGTAGAGCAAGAGAGCTGCTTGGAAGGTTTCCTCATAGATCCTAGACCGGCCCCTTAAACGCCTGACGGCAGCTCACATTAACTTTAAGCGGTTCCGTTGTCAGATAATTAACATTTCCATTTAGCCAACGGGCCAACACTCGCCTCGTATATCACCCAGAGCCAGCACCAAGAGCAGCCTCAAGATATATGTATGTATGAGTCGAGCCAGCGGAAAACTTCAACAATAACAAAAGAAATGAATCTGATTACGATAACAACAGTTACAAATTATCACAGCTCTTATTGCGATAGTTGCTGATTAAACTTAATAGAGGAAAATTGTGGTACCCAAAAGGAGGAGGAATAACTAATTGCTACAAAAATTCTTAGCCACAGCAAAGTAAATCATATAACCCAATGAGTTTTTACTTAGTAAATTACTTGCTATTTATAGCATTTTCTATTTATAGGCTATTTTTATAGCCTCTTATGGACAAAGTTTAGCTACCCATCTATAGCTACATATTTTCATGTGTCTATCTATGTATATGAACTCAGCTCTTAGTTGAGCTACGTTGATGAAAATGGATCTCATGGGTTACAGGTAATGCATACATCAATTAAATCAGACTGAAATAAATAAATAAATCTCTTAAAATTCGAGTTGCTGTATGTAAGTAAGCTATTTGTCTGGGAGATTTTTAAATAAATGTAACAGTTCAATATTGTCTTAATTCAATTAAAATCGAAAAACACTATATATAATATTATCATAATATATTTATCAAGGTTTGGTTTAAACAAAATTGTATTTTATTTTTAATTAAAATCTTTTTTAACATTATATTTAATATTAAAAATCCCAACAATATGACCTTATAAGTTTAAATGTGTATGTGCTAGTCTTATATAATATATGCTTTAGAAACGATACGTGCTAGAAACTTTTCCGCACTATGTCATTTCATATTACTATATGCTTGCTAATCGTATTTAAATTAGTTGAAAGTTTCAGTCAAACAAACATATATGTATGTATTCCATTATATTATTTTTGTGCTGCAGTTTCCATTTAATTTTCTCGATCTCAGCCATCAGCTAGGAGCACAGAACTGATTAACCTTCTAGGTTATTCGCAGTTATCAACTCAATTACACGGCTATCGTCGTTATTTTCCATTTCACAGCAACGCTAGAAGGGAATGTTTTGTTTTGTTTTTTTCTTTCTCTTTTTTTTTTTATATTGTATTTTTGTTTCGCCTTCTGTTTCTGCTTCTGCTTTAGCTTTGGCATTTGCTTTTGTTATTTGCGTTTTGATGTTAATATATGCGAGTGGATGCGAAACTGCAATTAGGGAAAGTTTATGGAAATTGACAACCAGATGGAATTGCATACAAATTAAATCACTCGACAAAGGTCGCTTTTGTAATAAATTAAGTTTTAATAACACAAGAAGAAACAAAAGAGGGGGCAAAAAAGAAGAGTACTTAAACTAAGGAAAACTAAAGGCTACAAGGCGAGAAATTGATCGGGTTTTATGTTGATGAATATGGAAATTGAGTTACTTCAACGCAGCCTTGTTCTTCACCGGCAAAAATGAGGCCAACAAGCAGGCAACTGAAAAGGCAAGAAAATAAAGGAAGCAAGTGAGAGAGGAGAAGAGAAACGAGATAGGGCTGCTAAGTCAGTGGCTTGAGTAGGAAAACGCAAATTTTTTTTTTATTGGCAATAAATTTACTTTTCAACATAATCTTCTTTAGATCATTTCACTTTATCTGGCGGACCTCCAATTTCTTTGTGCTTCCAAAAAAATAAGAGTGTGCAAGGTCCTTAAAGAAGGATAACTTCTTAATTGAGTGAACTTCCTTTCCTCAAGCTATTTGAGCTTGCGAAAAAATAGTATGCATACGTACACTACTGGCCAAAATAATAAGTACACTATTATTTTCAAAAATCTCTTCGCTTGTTTTTTTTTATAATTATTAGAAAATTGCTTAAAAGGCACTTACTCGTCATTTTCATACAATAAGTGCCTTTTAAGCAATTTTAAATTTTTGAAAAAAAATTTTTGCAGTCACTCCTAGGATTGTTTGAAGAATTTTTTTGCATCAAACATTTTTGTAAAAAATAGAGAAAAAATGTTGAAAAAGTTGACATTTACATACATTTGAAATTTTCAATGGGTACTTAATGGGTTAAGTTTTGCATCATTCAAACGGAATTTAAACGACCTTTCCAAATATTTTTTTTTACTGTGAAGACTTGACTTACAATAGCTTGTATAGTAAAAAAAAGAGTTTACTTATTATTTTGGCCAGTAGTGTATGTATGTACACATATTTTTAATGTATTCTTGAACAGCCGAGTCGATCACCAAACAGATAATAAATTTCGAAGTTATTAAAACAAGTTTTTTACAGAATAAATAAGTGCACTTAGTTGATGATAGTTTAAAAAACATCATAATTTGCATAAAAAAATTGCGTTTTCCTACTTATTAGAAATTGGATTTCGTATAGTTTAAGAAATATTAGATTATACTTACAGAACATAAAAAAGCTGACCATGAGAAAGGGCTCAATGCAGCCCAGACCCATCAGAGCTGGAAAAAAGATATTGCCCATGAGGGAACCCATGCGACCCACCATCATACTCAACGAGACGATCATGGTGCTAAGCGATCAGAGGATGGGAAAAAGAAACAGATTAAATAAGGAATCATGTGAAGTCTCAGCTTCCACTTACCGTAAGGCGGTGGGAAACATGTTGAGGGAGGCGCTGATCACCGAAGTGGATGAGATGCTGCCCATGGTCACAAAAATGGAGGCGAGAGCCACCGTGGACGCCGACGAGCTGGAAAAATACATGCCAATGGCGCAGGATCCGGCGGTGAACAGACCCAAGGCTGTAATTGAATTCGAAATTGTAAATATAATCGCAGGCTGGAATTGAAATTACCACTTACTAGATAGCAATGTAAAAATAAATCGAAAAATCGGCAACTCGATTTTAACGTAAAAGATTTTCGAGTACTACTTGGTACTACATCAATCGAGTTAATTAAATCAATTTTCATGAAAGATCGAATACTTTCTGGAGTTGGTTCAACGTAGTTCATTCATAAAATTGAGTTCAGTTAATTAAATATTCAAGATTGAAACTTACAATTTTCAAAAAGACAAGGACACATTGCTTTAAAAATAATAAAAAAGAACTTGTCGTTTAGATATCGGACTAGTTTTGGCAAAGCTATGAAAGAATGAAATAAGTCTGATTTTTTAACTAGCAACTTTTCAAGTCAAAAGTTTCTTTGTTTTTATAATAACTTTTTTTTTTGTAATGTGTTTTGAAATACTCGAAATAACTGAATTTCTTGGCGATACATATGTCGACAACTCGATTAGTTTTTGTCTATTTTTACTGACACTTTGATATCAAAATCGATTCACAGTTTTGGTTAACATCAACTATCACTTACACATGATGCGCTTGAATCCCACCAGGTTGACCAGGAAACCGGCTAGCATATAGGCGACCAGGCCCGCGGCGGCAACAATGAGATTGTTAGTATAACTGGATGGGCTGACATTAACCGTACACTGATTATCCGGATCATCGAGGACAGATGCGTCCAGTTGGCTTTGGGTGCGATTCACGCTGTACTCAATGATTTTGCATATGCTGGTGCCAGCAGACTCGGTTTGGTTACTCGTCAGCTGCTCGTATTCATTGATGGAGGCAAATAATTGGGGCAGCCAAAGACGCATCGTATTCTGGCTGCCAGTTTGAATAGGTAAGTTGAGTTATTGTTAACGTATTGTGATGAGAAAAGGGTTGAGTAATTCTTACCCCAAAAGTACGCAAAAGTTAAGCAAATAGACCCAAAGGGACAGACCCAAATAGGGTTTGACGAACAATGGACGTAGCTGCAACAAGCCCGAACGCAGGGAACTCTTTGGCTTGGAGGCCAACTCAACATCCACCCCAACATCCACAGCGGTTGCCTTTTGCTCCGGCATCTTTACAGTATCCTCCTCCTTTGGCTCCTTTGGGTTAGCCGCCACTTCACTGGCCAACTCCTTGATCTAGAGCATACGAGTATGACAGGTTGTTTTGGTAAAAAAAATGTTTGGTCAATTTCTTACGGGAAAAGCACTGCGAGGCTGTCTTCTGTTAAGTGCATAGATGAATCTGAATGCCTCCAGGGCCTCCTCGTTGCGTCCGCGGGACATCAGAAACTTGGGACTCTCCGGAAAGAACGGAAACAGCGAACAGCTCAAGATGCTGGGCAAAGCGGTCACAGCCACAAAAATCTGCCACGAATGCACTGCAAAAAAAGGTTAGTAAATAAATTAATAAAGGATGAGTTTCAATGGAGTTTTTTTAAGGGGTAATTGACAGCGACATACCCTACAACCAATACGGAAATTCTCTTGGACAATACACATTTAAGTCACACTTATTTTCCTAAGTGAAAACTTAACTATCCTTCGCAAGAAATTAAAATCTATTTCATATAATCAAATACGATAAATACTAAAATTATTTTCATTAAATACATAAAAAAATATCAAATATTATCACTTAATTTATCACGATAGTACCATAAGAAAAACCTTTGTGAATTTGCCGATAAAAAAGAGTTATTCTTGGTATTCCTTCCTGGTAGGAATCTTAGGAAACGACGAGTTCACACAAACAGACAGACTAAACACTAAAAGACAAATGCTAAATAAATTAAAAGCCTTCATCTTTATGTCCAGAATCACTTCAAATTCGTTAGATATAAACTTCATTTAAAATTGATCAGTTATACTAATAATTTAATAATTATTATATTCTACCAACTGCTTGCGTAACTTTTTATTTTATTTTTTCCCTATACAGTCAACACTTGATAGGCTTGTAAACAAAAACAAACCACAAATCCAATCGGTTTTGTCGGGGGCTGGGGACTATCAGCTGTTCTACTAGATAGTCTCTAATCATTGTTAGCTAGAAATATATGTATGCACCTAGAACTTTATCTTTATCAGTTGTCTAATAAGTAGACGTAACTCGGGACACGCCAAGGTGAGGCGACCCTCTGTGGGTGTGTGTTTACCTGTAAGTCCCAAGATTTGATAATCCCAGATCTGGGGCAGTATGCCCATTGCCAGGCCAGGCAAACTTAGGGTTGCCATGGAGAACATGATGCCGACCATCATCATGATACGCTGCCGATACTGACGACTATGCAGCTCCGTTAAATAGGTCATTAGCACAGCAAAGGGTCCACTCATACTGTAATAATAATATAATACATCATTTAATTAAAATAAATTTTTTTTTTTTTAATTAAAGTAATGACAAATATGGTCATTTAACTGTAATCTTACGTGAAACCGCCAAGAAACTTGAAGATCATCAACTGGACAACGTTTTGACTTAGGGCACCGCCCAGCACACAGATGCTATCGGCCAGGTAGCCAAAGATTAGCACTTTTCGCCTGCCCATCGTGTCGGCGATGTAGCCCCAAAAGATGGCCGAGGAGATCATGCCCGCGTATGTGATGGCATTGAGCACGCCCTTGTCCAATAGACTCAGACGCAGGTCACACTCGGCACTGGGCAGTATATAGGACATGGTGGACGTCTCGTAAACGGTGCCCATGGCAGACGGAATCGCCACCAGAATCAACAGTATATTAAATATGCCAAAGCCCGCCGTATCGATGGCCGTCTCAAAGTCCACCGGTTGATTGGAATTGCCATTGGAGTTTGAATTAGATGTGTCCGATGATTCATGCCGTTGCTCTGCGCTCTTGGCCAACTTATTTGACGTTGATCCGCTGCCAGCAATCGTGACCGCGACTTGCTTTGGCAAATTCTCCTCCAGTTGGCTCATTCTGTGTGCGCTCCAGTTGCCGTTGGCTAACTAAACGATCGCGTCGCAGTTACCGCGTATCTTGTAGACCAATCGGTCCACCTTAAATCTGTTCAACTGGTTCAACTTGATTTTGCAACAAAAATAAGTTGGCAATTAGACATCGTTTACACTGAACGAAATTCTTTAGAGCCATATCTATCATAAGCTTAAAATAAAATTAATTTAAGGAAGAAATCTAAAAGTTTTTTTTAAAGATAAACTGAAGATATTCAGAGTATTTTTCATAAAGCAAAAGGCACTAGAGTAACGAATCTATATCCGAAATCAAGTGCTAAAATGAAAGGGATTTTGGTTTTCTGAACCTTTTAACAGAATCGGATAAATGTAATACAAAATTTTAAAGTATAATACCAATTATAGTTAGTTTAATATATATTTCAAGTTAAATGTAGAGAGATACAACAGTCAACTTAATGCTATAAAAGCTAATGATAAAATTCAGACAAGCAATGAAACATACGAAAATTTTATTTGAACAACCTCACCATTGGAATAGTTTTCTGTAATCAAATACTTTATTTCATTAAATAATTATACTACAATACTATTCACTTGTATATGGGTATTTCCAGGATCGAGAACGCGGTATTTGTACGATTTAAAATTAAAAAAAAAATGGCAAAAGTTGACATTTTCAAAAATGTTTTCTCAGGTGTTTAATGCATTTTATCAACACTATTTTTTATCATAAAAGACAAGCGTTGAAGACTTGTCGTTTTCGAATTATTTATAGAGAACATTGCGTTGCAAATGCGACGAGAATAGAAGTCATGTTTGACTTCATCTTGACAAATGCGAAAATCTGCGAAATGTGTTGAGTAATTTGGAAGAAAATACTCTTAAACCATAATAAAATAATGAAGTTTTACATTTAAGAAATCATTTTGATATTTTACTATCATTTTATTTAGTTAACAAGTTTTATTAGTAATTTGTAATGCAACATCGCGAACGTGACAAGATTTCCACCTAGTTTGCTCCAAGAATTCGTTCATCAAACGGTCTATTTTGGAAGTCAATTTTTAAGAAAATGGGCAAAAATATAGAAAAAGTTAATTTATTCCAAATACAAAACAAATAACTTGAATACATTTTTGGAAGAAAATTTCACAAGATGTGAGTTTTTGATCAATTTGACGTTTTTGGGCGAGGTGGAACTTTTCTGGAAATGCCCAGACTTTCATATACTTGTTTTTCTGAGTGTACTCATGTTTATCCAGTGTTTATGACCCATCTCTGCCCGCGTCATATACGATTTAACTAAGCAAATCTCAGATCACTCCGACACCGACTGCTCAGATGAATGGTAGCTGATGTTCCATTGAAATGATTCCACAATTGTGCCGATCACGACAGGGTAATAAATCCAATGACAATGACGACATGTTCCCTGGTAGCGCCATTTTGATAAAGGGGAGTGTCGCAATTGAATTTCACCTGGCAACCTGGCCTAAGAGGTAAAAGTAAAACATCGCATTGTGCACGATATGGAAGCCATTGAAATCTGTGTGCAAATAGACGCTTAGCAAGCTAATTGTAATGATAACGAGCATCTGTTGGTTCCCAGGCCCCCAGTAAAAACAGTACGGATTATTCATAGACTGGCTTAATTCGCTGAATGGAATAACACTTGTGTGGCGTGTGCTCTTGTTTGATCTACAGCTGCTGCACTGTGGAGCAAATTTTATTAGATGGGCCTAAAGCTTACACAAAAGGGATGGATAAAAAACAAAGCGATGATAAACTCGATGGGATAAACTAAGAGAGAAATGGTGACAAGATTTATAAAATGTATAAAAATATTAGATCGTCAGGGAAGTGAATGCATAACTGATAAATAAAATGATAACAGAATCAAAAGTCGACGGAATAAGTTTTCAGGGAAATCTGAAATAAATAATAAAAGACTTAAGCATGAGATGAGTTCATCAATGAATCAAACGATGACATCATTATGATGAAAGAAGTAATGCAAGAAGAGATGAGTTATGAAACAGAGAAGAAAACGAAAGATGTGATAGAAAACCAATAAAACAAGTGATGGAAAAATCGATGAAGCAATTCGAGAAATGAATTCAATTGCAATAGAAAAAGTCTTGAAAAATTAAATAAAAAAGAACATTTAGATAATAAATCAATAGTTATAAGCAAAACAAAGAAAAATGCAGTAAAATCTATTTTAAAATTAATTGCCATGGTAGGTGGGAAGAGAAAGAAGAGGAGGTTCATATATATTATATGAAAGTTGGCTCCATTTGGCCATTCATACCAATTGCTGTAGTTTTCTGAATAAATATTGTGTGCTATACTTTGTATTTTTCTTTATTTTCAGCTCGCACACTTCCACTTCATGCGTAGTCTGTTGGCTTTTGGTTTTGCAATGCAAATTGAGGGGCCAAAAAGCACCTCGAAATTCCGGTGAGCGAGACACGAGCAAGTTTTAGTCATTTGGCAAACTAATTGCAATAATTTCAAGTGAATTTGTTTCTAGGCTCCCAAAAGTTGTTGGGATTACTGATGAAGCAGCCAAAATCCGGTCTATGGCAGTGCTGAATGCCGACAACGATGGCACAGTGTGTCCTGCACAGTGGTATGAAAAAGTAAAATGTGAAATATGCAAGGTAAAAAAGAATTGATATTTTACGAAGACTAATAAAATATGTTTAATTTTATCGATAGCTAAAATTACATATTTAAAAACCAATTTAATTCTGTTTGGCTTGAGAAAAATTAAGTTAACAATTTATTTTAGTTAAAAGTAAATTTTTTTAATTTTCCATCGGAAAATAAATATATATAAATTACAAGATAATTTAGTCGTTAGAAATCAGAAAATTAAATCTGAAAATTAAACAATTGTTACAAATCATTGTGTATTTCTTTACTAGCTTAAAGTAAGCGCCTATCTTTTGAAATTTGAATTTGTTCATTATTTTTTGTCCCTTTGTTGTTGTTATTTGTCAGACAATATTTTCTGGAGTGCCACTGTTAACGGTTTGGCCCGTTTTACTGTAGCCCGTTTGACTGTGCTGGGGTTGGTGCTGGTACTGGCTGGCTATAAGCCAGGCCATAAAAGATATGACGTAGCTGCACGTAAACTCAAATTTTTCCACGCTTTAAATTTGTTCAAATTTCATCAGCATCATCAGCAAAATCTCGCGTCCTCCGTTATCAAAGTCAAACAAAAACAAGCGACTGAGCTGCTGAGGCAAAGCAGCCAAATACTCAAATCTAAAGATACATAAGTACTACTTACATATATATGTATATGTATGTAGTAGAGATACACAGCCAGACAGACAGACTAACTGATTGACTGACTGAATGACAGATAGACTGACAGCTGGGGAAGGCAACAGGCGACCAAGTTTGGTTTGCAACGAGTCAAGTCAAAAGTGTCAAAATGCTTGGGAGTATGTTTGCTAAAGAGGATATTGGCAGAGAGACTGACGGGGTACTGGGGGTGAGCAGTGTGTCTCCTAAGGCGTTGGGCAGTTAACAGCTTTTGCATTTTGGACAGCATCGCTCGCAACTTGGCAACAAAATTGGACTTTTGTTTGTGTTTGTTAAAAGGCTTAATTTGTTGTGCTTTGGGTCTGGCAGCGCAAACATTATGAGAGTCAACGCCACGCCACGCCTCTCTCTCTGCCCTCTTCTCCCCTTTTTATACCTGACCCTTCCCGTTAGCAAATTAGAGCTTCAACTGCTTCCTTGACTACAAACAATGTTGGCAACCGTGCCTCAAGACGTAAACCAGGCTAAAGTGCTTCAAATAACTTGACACCGCCATAGCCAGCTGAATATGCTTGAGGTGTGTGTGTGTGTGTGTGTGTGTGTGTGTATGCGTATGTGTGGTAAGGTGTGTGGCGTTCGCCTAAATCAAGCTCAAACAATTTCAACTATTTGAATTGCCGAGCAAGCACTCTAATGTGCCGCACACACACACACACACACACATGCTCACACAAATATATTGACAGAGTGGGTGGCTGGGTGGGTGGCTTATGAGGGGTTCGACTTGCACATGGCACTCAGCTAACGACGTGCCAAAGTAAATGTCAAACTAATGCCAACAACCGAAGTGCCACCACAATGCGGCAACCAGGTGCAGCACCACCACCACCACCACCACCACAACCACAACCAACACCACCACCAGCTGAAGTTGAAGCGGAAGTCACTAAAGGACCAGCACCAGCACCAGGAACAGCACCAGCACCAGCTGCAGCTGCAGCATCCAGCTGACGTCCACGGCCAACATCAACTCAATAATGCAATGTCCCCTCATTGACGTTTTAAGTTGATGTATGTATGTATTAGTGATGGGCACGTGCCCTTTCGTGCTTCGTGTACCCATAACAAGATGCACGGAAATTAAGGAACGCTTCAGGAAAAATCCCAAAAGTCTGTCGAATTTTTCCCGAATCTAGAAATATTTTAAAGAATAGCTGATCTGTCTCAAAAACTAAAAATTTGGTAAATAAATGTTTATATTACACGGTGCTACAGCCAAAAAAATTGTGGGATGCAACATAGCGTAGGTTGTAGATACAGTTAAATGTAACATAGTGGCATACTAGAATTTTTCGTTGCACATCGAATTTTTAAATTACTGTAAAAAATCCGTTTTTTCGAGGTTGATGGAGTTGAAAAATACCATGTCTTTAACTATGCATCCTACAATTCATTGTAATACGTCGTTAGAAAGTGAAAAGTAACACCTTTCTTACGGTTTATTACACTGCAATCTCGGGATAATATGTTAAAATATAGGGAGCTATACAGTTTTTTGCAAGTTTACCGTACTTTGAACGTAAATTAATAAGTTAAATTTTTAGAAAACAATTTACTTTTGGTACAATTTTGTGTCATCTGCTTTTTGGCTTATAAATATCGAGTAATATTTAACTGAGCTATTCAACTTTTTAGAAAAATAAGTCATGGAAAAATACTCCGTTTTGTTAACAACGCAACTATAAATAGAAAATGGGGGAGGGGGAAATGGGGCAATATAGAAATGGCGCGAATATCAACATATTAAGCTTTTTTTGTTTCAGAAAATCTATTATAGCATTGCTAACTATAGTCAGATTTTAGAAAATAGACACACGTTTTACTAGTGAAATGTGTTATTTTTAAATAATAATACAAGTTTAAGGGGTTTCTAATAAAATACTGTTCAAAAACATTACCAAAGTCAAAAAAAGTAAAAAGGAAAAAAAAAATACTCTAATAAGGGAATTGAATCCAGTTAAGTCAAGTATGGCACGTTTATATACCTAAGCTTCTTCTTTTCAAAACCGTTAAAAAAATAAAATCAATGAATATTTGACTAAGCAAAAAACTGTTTTTTTTACCGTAATTTCAAATTTTGATGTGCACCACAAAATTCTAGTATGCAAAAAAATGTATTTTTCAATACCTCAACCTGCGCTATGTCCCATCCCAGAAGTTTTATTTGATTCATTTTTGTAGCACCATTACTTTCAATGGATTTTGAATTAAATACATTTTCAATTAAATTATTTATTAATAATTTATTCTAATCAGTAATTGTACATACATATATTTTTAAAATTTTGATTTTAATTTTTTTCGGCAACTAAAAAGATTTAATAAATAAATGAAATGATTACTAATTTATAACATAACATTAACATATCTTATTTCTCTATTTGTTAATAAGATTTAAAATATGTCGTTACGGGACATTGTAGCTGTACCTTAAGCAAATTAAAGATATATTTTATCGTCAGTATCTCACGAATAAATTCTTCAATATTGGTTTCTAGTGCGTCAATTGTTGCGGGCTTGTCGATATAGAAATAAGCCTTAACATAAAAAGATAGTTTAAAGATGTTAATATAATTGGCCAAAAGTTGTTCGTTCAAAAATCGATTCTTGTTTAAATTATAGACCAAACTGAAACTGTTTGACACTGACACGACAAGTTACGTAACCCGCGTGAGCTGTCAAAAACAGTGTTGTCAAAAAAAAAAAGTTGCTCAAAAATCGCCCTTTATAATGATATCGGGCTGACATTTTAGCGGGTCGCTCCAGGTGGGGCCTAATAAAGTCTTTGAGTCGGAGTGGACCGGGCCGTAAACTGAAGCCCGTGCCCATCTCTAGTATGTATGTATGCTGCAGTGGTTGATAGGGTAGCTCCCTGTCTCCCGGCTGGGAAGAGCGAAGGTAGGAGGTAGGAGGGGCAAGTCTATTGATGACTGGAGCGTGCTGCCCGGAAACCGCAAAGTTTTACGCCATTTATTGCATTTAACGCTGGTTGAATTGTTGTTGTTGCCCCCAAGGAATGACAAGAACAGACGGCGGCAGTTGGGTCACTCTCTCTCTCGCTCCCACTCCCTCATTATCTTACTCTCTCTCTGTCTCCTTTAAACTCTCTCCGTTTTGCACTCTCTCCAAGGAGTGCAGCTCGAGTTGGAGTTGAAATTGGGGTTTGGGATCTAATGTGCTGCTTATTATAGTGTCTTAGTCGTAGGATGGTAGAAAGCAAAAGGGAATCGGGGGCAGTGTTCAAGGAGAAATGAGTAAGCAGCTTAGAGCAAGAAGCGTGACGGTTCTCTAAATTGCATTGGTGTTAAATTGACCCCACTCACACACACACACACACGCACATTAACTTACGCATACGGATGCATTTATGAAGTGCAGTGTCGCCAGCAAGTCAGTTATTCAATCAATCAATCACCCAATCAATCAAGCCATTAATCATGCCGCTTAAAGCACAGGTGTGTGGCCTCAACCTACAGATAAAGATATTGCATTACGTGCGGAGAGTAATAAATTGCCGCGAAATCCAATTAATCGCACGCTTTATCGATAATCGATAAATGCAATCAATTAAATTGAGTGCGAACATCATATTTGAATAGTTGCATATGCGAATTGAATTCAAATTCGACTGCGACTGGTGATATCAATAGATTTATATTTGAACACATGTTATCGATAGTCAAAAACTAAAGTCTATTGATTTAATAATACTTCAAAATATTGGCAACTCGATTGTTTCGAACTAATTTTCGATCACTTTAACTGTATGATTTTAACTATATCGATTTTCACGAAAAAATCGCCAACTCGCTTAACTTAGTTACTTTATCGTACTTCATTTGCAGAGTTTAGTTCAGTTGGTTATAACAATAGAAGTTGATTTAATAGTAAAGCTTAAGATTTTAAATTTTGAATTTTATGAAAAGTTTTATACCAATTATGACATACATAAGAAGTTAAGTGCAATTAAAAACTTGAGATTTCAATTTATTTTGTATATATAATATTCTTTTCTTTTATAATGTTTTTTAGAAAACTCGATATATCGGTACAAAACGGCAAAGGAATCAAAAGAAAAGTTGTATAAATATTATAGGGCTAGTTCTCCTTTAGATTACACCGTAAAATATTGGTTTTGAAAGTTTCATGGTATCCAAAACTCCACTGGCTTTCACAGGAAAATGCCAAAAAAAATACATGAAATACATTGGTCGACCGGAAAGTGAAGGTGTGCCAGTTAGCAGATGCCACAAGGATAAGTATCGTGCGCACACGCCATTTTTTTTGGCGAGATTTTTCATTCAAAAAATTATTCTGCCTATGGGTGCCGCGTTTGCTGACTTCGGAGCAAAAACACAAACGCGAGCCATTTCGGAAAATCAACGTTTTAGGTCTCTAATTGATTCCCACCCACTTTATTCGCCCAATTTGGCTCCCTCAGACTATTATCTGTTCCCAAACCTCAAAAGATGGTTCCTCAATAAAAAAAAGCAGCTCGCAAGAGAAGATCATCGACGCCGCGAAGGATGAATTTTGGTATTTTTTAGACCTTCCGAGAATCGGCTCTCAAAAAAAAGACAAATGACTTTATCGCGTTGAAACAAAACATATCTACCTAAATATGAATGGTCTAGAAGGCACCATAAACTTTTTGGCGATTACTGGAGCTAACTTTTCACTCCACCTAGTATATAGACAACACGGTTCGGTACGGTTTTTTTTTTTTTTTTTTGTTATTTTTAAGATTCAGTGTTTGGATTTACATCACAAGTGTGTTGAAAACTGAATTGGAATAGAGATAGAATTGATAAAAAATGTTATGGAGCAAAAGTCATAAATTGGCGGTACATTAAATTAAATCGTCCATTAAATAAACAAAAATATTATTGATTTCTTTTTGTTTTTTAAGTATTTATTGAGGCATTAAGCTATCGATATTTGACGATCTTAAAACTGCTGAACTGAGAGAGACAAATATTGAAATAAATTCTCAAATGAAATGCCATTAATACTTAAAGCTTTTGTTAAGCGATTGCAATTATTTATGAAGCTCTGTCCATGTGGCAGAGCTTAAATAAATTACAATAGATCAAAAGTATGATAAATTTTTGCGTTAATTCGAAGCGATTTCTCATCACTTGACCGCTTGCTGAGCTGCATGGAATTCGGATTCCAGATACATACATACCACATCCACACACTCAGAACATGCATTCTGTAGACATAGTAGTAAACGACATATTTATACACTGAAGGAAATTATCGCTGATATGCTGGAACTTTCTTAAAATACGTTGGAATACAATTTTATATTGAAATATAGATATTGAATGCAGAACTCCTTGAAGGCCAAACCGTGATCAAAATGGCATTTCACTTGAAAATCTGATTTTGGAAAAGATTTAAAGTTTGTCTGATATTTGAGCTATCAAATTTCTAAGTCTAAATATTTGTGAGTTTTTAAATGGTTTTTTACGAAAAAATTTAACGTTTTAGAATCAGTTTAATAATGCTTTTCTAATACAAAAATTTGATATAAGGAGTTGAATAAATGTTAAGACTTGGGTTTTAAAATTTTGAATTTTCGAAAACACCTGGAGGATGTGAAAATCGCACTATGACGAAGAAAAATAATTTAAACAGATTTTAAACTATTTGAGTGTAGAATGAATTAGAAAGTTAAATAATAGTTCGTTTTCTTAAAAAATTTAAAAATATATATCGGCAGCTGGATTTATTTTCTTTGTCAACTTAAACTTGATTCACAATTTGGATTAACTTCATTCGTTGAGTGTGTGTGATTTTTCTTTTAGTGTATGCCCTACATGTACGAGTGTGTAATATCCGTTGAGATAGTAGAGCCTCCGTCCAGTCCATTGCCACCTTTGCCATTTTTGTTTAATTTTCACAGTGTGTACACTGTCATCGTTGTTGCTTTTGTTATTGTTATTGCTGTTGTTCTTGTTGCTTGTTGTTGTTACTGTTGTTGTTTTTGTTTTGCTCGTAACTTTCCGCTTAAAGAAGCTTAGGAAATTTGCGCGCATGGTAAGCGAAAGCGTTTCGGACCCCATATAGCCCCATGGCCAACAGTCATTCTTACACAGACACAAACAAGGACATAATATACATATGTATACATATACATACATATATAGTATATATGTATGTATTTGTACATGTGTACATAGACAGAGCCATCGTAACTCTTCCGGCTAGTGCTTGTTTTTAGCCAGCAACTAACGGGGTAATAGCGGGTAATACTTGCTTTAAGTTGAACGCTGAGAGCTCTGCTCCGTTGCGCTGCACAGTTCCGGACCTAGAACGCAATTTGCACGCATAAACAACACAGCGCAGCGTGTGACAAAGACAGTGAGAGTGTGACAGAGACAGAGAGAAAAAGTGAGAGGGGGGAGGTGTCCTTGCAGGCACAACCACAGAGCTAAGCCATGGCACATGCTAAATCCTTTGTGCCTCTAATTTGTTATTGTATTGGCGTGCCAAAGCTGTCCCTTCGTATATATGCAAGAGTATGCGTATGCGTGTGTGTGCGTGCGTGTGTGTGTATGTGTGTGTGAGAGTGCGGCATACTCAAATTTGAACGCTGTTGTTGTCGTGCGTCCAACCACACGCGACAGGCACCGCACCACATCGCACCGCCAACTGCTGCCTGCGCTGGTCACCCATCCAAAACAAGAAACTGTGCAATTTTTTAGGGGACAGCAAAACACGCAAATGCAACAACTACGATAAAAATAACAATAACAACAGCAGTAGAAGTACAAATAGTTCGCACAAGTCGACTATTAAAATACTCTACGGCCCATTGTTTTTCAATGTCTAGTTAAGGAAAATACATGTAAATTACTGTCAAATTCAAAAAGATATGTATCAGTTGAAATTTAACTGGACTATAAAAAACAGACCTAAGTCCCATAAGCTAATATTATCTTAAACAAAAATGGATTTGATGTACAAAGCTCTCTTGTGATTAATAATAAATTATTTTTAGTGCAAGCAACAAATGCTTTTAAATATCAAAATATTTGATTACAAATTTACTGCAGTTCTTCAATTTATTGATATGTATTGTGTTAATGTTAAAATAAAAAAATAAAAACAAAAAATACATTTAAAATCATTTTAAATTTTATAAAGAAACTATAAATTAATACCAAATTTCTTTAAATTTTAAACAAACTATGATAGTCGATTTTTGCAACTCCAAAAATATGGCAATTTCAGAAACGCCGACATTACATTTTGAGAAGCATTGTCGTCTAAACTTACAGACATTGCTGAAATTGCACATCAATTTTATGTTTTACAAGCTACAATATATGTATATGACATACATATGTATATGAGAAAAACTTAAAAAGTTTTCGATATTAAAGATATAGATAAAATTTTTTATGAAAATATGAAAGTTAAACCTGGTTAGCAAAAGTTTGCATATCGGTTTATATTAAATTAAACTATAAGGGATTAACTACCCATTTAATGACTATCTATTTAGGTACATGTATAATTTATCCAATTTGTCGAATCTATGTACATAGTACATATTTGATGATAAAAGTGCAATACCATTGAAGAGTGTATAAAAACCATACGAGCTGCCAGCAACAAAACAACAATTGCTAACATCAACATCAACACACAACACGAAAAACACCCACACACACACCCACACACACTCAAAACCTACACCACTGACAAGAATACATTTCAAATGTAAGCATACACATATGTGTGTATGAATATATGTATATGTAGGTGCAGACGACAGGACAATTCAGTTGAAAACAGGACAGGGCAGTGCCGAAAGGGATGGAACGGGTGAGAACGAAAGGGAACGGAAGGAGATCGGAGAGGACAGGACAGGACAGGATAGGATAGGATAGGACAGTACTGGACAGGCGACAAGTGATGGCAGCTCCCTTCTGGCGCCTAAACGAAAGAGAAAACATGACAAGGACGAAACGTAAAAATCATGAATTCTACTTTAAACTGTGACATACTTATGATACATTGAACATACAAGTAACACAAATGCGTATACGTTTGCTTATAAATATGTATGTATGTATTTGCCTACATCTGTATGTATATACACAGTCGCATGAGTTTATCACGGGCAGCGATAAAACGGACTAATTCATAAAAGAGATTTCACTTTCTCCGAATTTGTTACTGTCAGTGTTGAGTAACTGAAACGAGTACAAATTTACAAATGGACAAAGCTTAAGTTGAAAAATATAAACTGTGATTAAATTAAAATAACACATCACGCAACCTATTAATCACATTTTATAGTAAACTTCTAAATATATAAGGAAACTTATGTGATTAATAAAATGCACAATTGTCTAAGACCATTTTTTGAAGTTAAAGTTAATTCTACTCAAATTTTGAACTTAGTTCATGTAAAGTTTGGCATCAATGGAAAGGTTTTTTGAATTCCTTTTGAATGATACAAAATACCACTGATAATTTCGAATTCTTGTAAACGTCTACTTTTTCAACTTTTTTCCTCGATTTTTTAAGATAAATGTTTTAATGCGAAATGCACTTTTTGCATGAAAATGAGGAAAAATTGCCTTTTTTGCAGTTTTCAAAAAATTATAAAAAATACTAGCGAAGAGATATTTGAAAATTTTTTCTGCAGTCACTATTTTAATTGTTTGAAGAAATTTTGCCAATTGCTAATTAATTATTGCCAAAAGACCTTTCCATTAATGCCAAACTTTACGTGAACTAAGTTCAAAATTTGAGTTGAATTAACTTTTAAGTAGAATTAACTTTAATTAATGTCAACTTTAAGAATTTATCTGAAAGATAATTTTAACTGGACTTCCCAAAAACTGGACTCACATGCTCATCATATCATTTCTTATCCAATAAAAATGATTATTAAAACAGCTGTGAATATCTGATAACATTTAAAAAATACTTCATATGTGACTTCTAATCTTTTTATAAATATTTAAAGACGCTCAAAAAGTAACTGATTTCTAAAGAACGGTTTTCGAGTTAATAATTTACATCACTATCGATAGTTAAGCATTTGAAATGCAACTCAATTTACTTATCAAAATACATACTTACATTTAACATACAGTTTGTTCGTTTGTTTTCGTTTCTCGCAGCTCTTTTGTCGCCTGTACGTTGCTTGCTGCATACTTTGTATGTATTTGTGTGCTTGACAGTCGGTTGCATGTTTATCAGCTCATCTCTAATGAAACGTTATGTTTTGGCGTCGGCAGCGACAGCGGCAGCGACAGCGACGTCGCAATGCTTGACTAACTTTTTGTAGTGGCGACGACGCAAAGCGACGCAAAGCGACGCGACGCGAAGCGACGCGAAGCGACGGCAGCCGCAGCCGCAGCCACAGCCATTAACCGCCCACGCACATTTGCAGCGCTCAGCTTCATTAGATGCGCAAATGAACAGCAGCCAGCACACAAACACATACGTGTATATGTGCATGTTGTTGAAGAGGGATAAAAAGCGACGAGTGTGTGTGTGTGTGGGTGTGTGTGTGTGAACTTTAGCAGCTGGCAGCAGTTGCGCTAACGGTTGCCCTCTTCCAATGTTGCCACCAAGGCCACTGACAATGTTGCTCTCACCTCCTCCAGCTTCAGCTTCAGCGCCAGCTCCTGCAGCGACTCTGCTGCTGCTGCTGCTGCTGTTGCTTCCCCTTTTGTTGGCTGACAGCATGAGCATTTGGTGTTTGGTGGTTTAACGTTTTGTATTGTTTTTGTTGCAACTGCAGCTTCAAGCCGAAAACGAGTGCGGCTGTTGCAGTTGCAGTTGCCGGATCCGGGCATTTGGCTCAGCGATGCGACGCTTAACCCGCTGCCACAACAACAAGCTGCCCAACAAGCTGTGCAACAGAAAAAGAAAGAGAGAGAGAGAGATAGAGTGAAAGAGATAGAGTGTGTGAGTAGATTGTTAGTGTTGGGCAACAACCACAGCTACAACCACAGCTCTCGTAGGCTCAGCAACAACTTTACACACTGGCCAATGGCCAATACTGCAATAGATGGCGCTTTTCGTGGTATTTGTCCACTCCCACCCTCACACTATTTTCCGAATCATTTATATTTGCTTTTCTCCTCTTTTTGCTCCTTTTATTTCTTCTTTTTAGCTTTTAATCTTTAAAACAAGTGCATTGAAGTTTGTACTCAGCTGATTAGTTTGTCGATGCACAGTCGTCGATAATTGGGTGGCGATTGGGTGTGGGTGGGGCAAAAACTTTAGTTCATTTTTAGCATTATTTTAATACCCATCGTTAGCGATTAGAGATGGGAGCGTGACACGTCTAAAGCTCTTTTTCACTTCCTACTTAAGTATTTTTTCGGTGCATCGATATATCAACCTTTGTAGAATCCATAAATATATATAATAAGGTAGTTATCGAAGATATCGAACGCATTGACTAAGAGCAGCATGAAGACGATCACCATAATAAGAAAAGATCCTGCTGAATTCTCTAGGGATTCTCAGCCAATTCCCTAGGGAAAACCCTTCAGGCAAATTGCCTAATGAAATTCCTGCAGGCAAATTTCTTGATCAAAAACCGATATATTGACTTTTTTAACATAACTTTGTCATATAAAAAAAAAATATGTGTATAAATATATTGAATGTTTAAAGATCCGTATCGTATTCTTAACTCGATTTTTGTTACGTTAATCATTTTTACCAAGCCAACTGATTTTTAAGTCGTTTTAACTCATGTGAGTTCGTAAAAAGCTGTGTTGGGTCGTGCTAATTTACTTTTTTTAGATCAATTTGAATGTGCACGGGTCTATTCGAAACAAATACTTGGCACGACACGCGACCATCTCTGGCCGCCAACATTTCTTTCCCTTGAGCAAGAAGAGGTTATTAATTCCATAAGAGGTACTTTGTTTGTGCTTTTAATGGCATGCTCAAGAGTTTCTCGTTAGTTTCCAGCTGTTAGCTTCTACTTAAATCTACTCCAAATAATGCTCATAACTTATTTATGAAATTCAATTAGAGATATTGAAATATATTATTTTGTCTCAATTGAGATGGAAAAGACAACATTATTCTTCTGATAAAACAATATGCTTGCAGCATATCATATAGATTACGTATACGCAATTTATTTTGTACTTATATGCAGTTGCATATTTATTAAGCGTGTTCTGGTCAATATCATCTGCATATGCTCACGGATTTTAAACCCCATTCTGGCTCAGATACGAGTATTAATGAAATGGAAATATAAGCCACTCATTTAATGGGGGTTTAATTGAGTATACGCATACGTCATTTATGATAGTTAAGTTTACTATTCTTAAACGTGCTGCAAGAAAATTTTCTATTGAATAAGTGCGACTGGAGACTGTCTGGTTATTAAATTACTATTCGGTTTACGTTGGATACTTAAGAGTATATTTATTACTATTGACGATGGTTTTACACGTTATTAAATATATATTTTATAGAGATTAAGAAGTTTACTTTAATAAGCGAGTTTTTTTTATAGCCTGGTATATTAAGTTTAAGTCAGATAAAATGTTTGTTCTTAATCAGCATATATATATTCTTAATCAGCATCAACAGTCGAATCGATATAGTCCCAATGGCCCAAGGGATCTCAGAGATGGCAAGAGCCAGATGCACTAAATTTAATATGTATGTATGGTAGACTCCTTATTTCTATATACAAACAGACAGATTCAGAAAGTCTTCGCGCAGAATTATTCATTGTAAACGAATAATTATTACGTATACGCAAAGTATGTTTAATAAATATCTATCAGATCACAAGTATTTCTTTACTTAATTATTCATTCTAAATAAAATCCTAGCTAGATTTATATTTATATTTATTTTCGAAGTTGTTATTAAGAAAACCGTCACGACGATTCATAACTAGATATATTTATACATATAAAGTATACGTCATGTAAGTTAAACACGCTCATGTAAAAGGTTTTCTATCGTGGATCAATCTCAAACAACTTTAACTATCAAATTCAGATTATACAAATATATTCACTCTATCGTATTGGCAATATCAATATTCAGAAAACAATCACGACGATTAATATCTAGATATATTTATACAAATTACGTATACGTGATGTAAGTTAAACACTTTTGTCTTAAAGGTTTTCTATCATGGATCAATCTCGTCCAACTTTAATTTCAGATTAATATTTGCTCTACCGTGGCCGAATTGTCCACGGCAAGAGTATACAAAATATGGTTTGTGTTGATAACGAATAAATCTCCTGATGACTATTTCAATGTTTACACAATCAGAGGCGATTGTTCTTGTATTTTCTATGTGCGCCCGCTCCCTTTTTACCTCTCTTTTCAGCTGGCGCTCTGTGGAAATGATGAATTGCCCTGTGGATTGATACAATATTTGCAATTGATTTCAATAAAAATTTAAATGATTCAACATATTGTCCATTTTAGGATCTTAAATCGTCATGTGATAACGCTGGGATTTGGTTATTCATGCATGTGCTATGACGATGACGTTGACTATGGCAATGCCATGTGACAGGAGGCATGAGGCATGAGGCAAGAGGCATGAGGCAAGAGGCATGTGGCGTGAGTATGAAAGTGTGTGGCAAGGTGGCGTGTGCCAGTGGCAATGCCAGCTATTGACGTTCAACATTTCAATGCGGAAACGTTTTGTTTGCATGCTTTAAAATTGAAATTTGAAGCTGCCTTTTGATTTCCATTTTTTGCTTTTGCTTTTTAGCCATTTGGCTAAAGCAATAAAATATTTGATTTGTTATGGAAATTGCATTTGGTACGGTGGCATTTTTCAAAATTGTTTTTTTCGATCTCCAACTGTCTCGGTCTCACACACTTGGATTCGCTCTCTCTCTCTCTCTTTCTCTCTCCCTCTTGCTCTATCTTTCCCTTGTTTTCACATATCAAAAATTTTGCGCGCATTGCACAAATCAAACAATGTACACAAACCAACCCAGCCTGCCAACAATTGCGAGACATGAGGGCAGAAGAGCGCAGAAGGGGGTCAGATAAAATGGCGAGGCGATAGGGGAGAGAGGGGGGCGTAGTTGGTCGCTTTAGCAACGGTTTTTAATAAAATTACAGTTCGTCTGTGCAACTCTATTTAACCATTTATGCTTCGCATTGCAAAAATTGGAATTTGTTTTAATTACAAAAGCTTTTTTGATACTCTCTCCTCGAGCTACTCAAAATATGTCACAAAGCAGACAACGAAAATTGCCCCATCAAAGTGTAGGTTTTATTTAATAAAAAAAAGTGTACATTTAGTGAACATTCTAGAAAACAAGTTATACATTTAAAAGCTAAGTAAAATTGAATATATTTGCATAAAATGGATTTCAGATTTTTGATTTGATTTTTTTTAAATTAATATATAAAAGTACTTGCGAATTTTAATATCTAAATATCCCATATTTACTCCTTCCTTGTTTTTTTTTAACATTTGTCAGAAGTTTGACGAACATCAAAATCGTGACCTCTTATGGATTTTTTCCTATTATTTGACTATACATAATAGTGATCAATATATGCAAAGCATGTTTGCGTTATTATGCCAATTATTTCGCCATTTTTTATTTATTTATTTATTTACCATTGACTAAGAGCAGTCGACAAAAAATCAATAAATTTAAAAATCAAAATTACTGTTATAATTTAAGGCTATTAACCAGGGCTTAAAACCCTAATCGAAACCGTAACCTTTAACCGATTGAAATTTTGAATTTTCAAAAATTTGCATTTGATCAAAACCTTAAAACCTAAACTCTGTAAGCCAAAATAACCGTTAAGTAACCGTTTCATTTAAAAGGGTTAATTTCGGTTTTTCATACATCCAAAAATACATTTTTATTTCCAATTTTTATAAAAAAAATTAAAAAAAGGTTTTTTTTTAATTGTTGTTTTAAAAATTGAAAATAGGAGTTAACTTTTAAATACAATTTTAAAAGCATGTTTTATTTTCAATTTTTTTATAAAAATTTAAAAAACAAGTTAAAAATAAATTAAAACGAAATATATTGAATTGTTTCTATTTTTTGCGACTCATAGGTTTTGTTTGCGATCTCTGATATTTTGTTATTAGTTTTGTATTTTATTTTTGCTTTTCTATTCTATTTTTAATTTTGATTTATATGTGAATGAAACATTAAGAAAGTAATGCCTTTTTAATTATTTTTTTTTATATTATTAATATAATTATATTTTTGCAAAAAATATTTTTTTTGTGAGCCGAAACCATACCGGTATTTCAAAACCGAAACACACAAAAACCGGTTCACCGTTTCGAAACCTTTATTCAAAGATTTTGCGTAACCGATAACCGAAAACCTAAATACGAACATAACCGAATCCGTAACTGGAACCGATATTCGTTTCGGCTTTAATCCCTGCTATTAATTATAATAAATTATAAATAAATTTAAGCGCATTTCTGTAAAAAACTGCTACACACAAAATACACTCCACACTACAAAAACTTATATTTAAAAATTCAGGAATTTCTCAGATTCCAAAATTGTATTGCTTTTTTAAAAGCACAAAAGTTGCACAAATTTTGTATTAGTATTTTATGCGGAAGAGTAGGCTTGTCATTATTATGTGCGAGTATTTCAGAATTACACAAGTTGAGGATATCTTCGAGTCAAGCATTGAATAGGGCACTCGAGCACACGAACTAAAATTTTGCTCGATAAAAACTGTGAACTCGAACTGCACTAAAAGATTTTTTTTAAGCATTAAATTTTTTTCTTTTGCTCCAAGTGTGTGTGTGTGTGTAATGTTTGTGTTTGTGTTGGCAGAAATTGCATATGTTCAGATCTGGTCAAGTTCAACATTCAATTAGAATACATTACAGGCTCGGTGACATGTGAACCCGAAAACCCGAAACCCGTAACCAAAAACACACACAAAACTTAAACTATCTGTCTGCCCTTGGCACATGACCTCCCTACAGATGCTCCTGTTCCTGCTCCTGCTCCTGTTACTGGTAACTGGTAACTGGTTACCGCCTGGATGTGCCTAAAGATAGCACTCAGTCTCAGTCTCAGTTCAACTTTGCTGCAGCAAAAGGTTTGTGTCTGGCAAAGTCATGTGTAAAACTTTTTGGCCTTTTGCAAAATGTCCGAATAGTTTTATATTCATATGCATATTTGGTCATAGCGAATGAACGAGTGAGCAATCGCCGGATGTTGAGACCGTATAAGGGTCAGGAAGCAATCGAGGGTGGAGGGGGGTAGTGGGTAGTGGGGGGGGTTAGTAGCTGTACTACAGACAGACAGACACAGGACACACTTGTTTAAAGAGCCAGTTGCCTTTTCCATTTGCTTTCGGCTTGTTTGTTGTTTGTGCTGCTGCTGCTTCTTCTGCTTTTTCTTGCCAACTCACTCCCACACGCTGTCGCTCTCTCTCTCTCTCTCTCTCCCTCTCCCTCTCCCTCTCCTCACTCTGCTCCCTTTACTTTTTCTCTCTCCTCAACTGGCTTTCGCATTTCACGCCCCTTTTCCGGTTTTTTGGTTGCTGCTCGTGTTGCCGCTTGTGAAGGCTTATGTACATTTTTATGGCCTACAGAGGGTAAGAATATGGCAAGGGGAGAGAGAACACGGGCAACACTGGTTGAAGGCTTTTATGACTTTGTTATGAAGTTTGTTAGGTGTAAATTTGATGTGGCGGGCGGCTGTTTCCCGTTCATATCCGTATCAGTAGTTGGCTCCCTTTTCTTTTCATTTATGCTTCATTTTCATTTTTTTTTCCGTCGGCACGCGCCCAAATTGAGCTCGGCGAAAGGAGAATGCAGAATGGAGAGCGGCGAGCGGAGTATGTTGAAGAGAACCCAAGAGTGAGAGTAAAGTAACTGTAGCTGCGTTTAATTGCCAAGTTGTAGGCAACATAATTTATGGCCTGCCATCGCATGTTATGAGACTGGGAAACTGGGAGACTGGGAAATGGTCGTTGGTCTGCCTTCACTGGCAACGAGTGCCAGCCAAATTGAATACAAATTCGCTTACAACTAATTAAGCAGATGGCCTTAGACAGCATGGATCTTTCCACTCCCTTCTCCTCCCCCTCCCCATACAACTGCCCGCATCTGTCCATGGCCAATACACGAACTGGGCTTTAGCAAATTTGAATTCACGCTGTGCAAATGGCTACAAACACAGCTCCACATTCAGTTGCAGCTTTTGGCTACTACACAAATCATGCAGCTACCCCGAACCCTTCCCTGCCTTTTCACGCTCAGCCTGTGGCACGCATAACGAGCTGCCACAAAACGTTGCATACACTTCTGTGTGTGTGTGTGTGCATGTGCTGTACACTCAGAAAAAAATCAAGATTTCCGTACTTAGAGTTAGTAGTTATTCAAGTACAAACAATCTCAAAAGCTGTCTTAGTTCGGAATTTCCAAAACCAATAAGATTTTTCTGGAATATTTTAAGTACGTCTTGGGATTAATTCAAGTCTGAATAGATTGAAACATAGTAGTTTAAGTACACAAATATCTTAAGCTTATACCAAAATGTACATACGTGTTTCTAAAATTTCATTTAAACCCTCAGATTATATATGTTTTGCCTGGCATTAGAGAATTCGACCAAGTTTGTTTAAAATTTAACTAATATATCACACATACAGCTGAGCTTTGTAGTTAATTCATAAATATTAGTAAACAGCAGTCTTGAAATTTTAATCAATAAAAAACAAAGCGAAGTAAATTCTTGGATTGCTTGTAAATATTTCGTGTTTTTCAACACAGAAAAAAAAGCTTTGGAATTCTGGGAGAATATGAAACTAAACGATGCACTATGGTAAAAAAGTCAGATATTTTGGCATTAGCTAAAATTTTGTTTTGTTCAGTATCTTAAAAAAATGTTTATTTCCTAAATCGAAAAACTCCAAAGCAAACAAAAATATTTTTTTTTTTTTTTTTCGAGGTACTACCCTTAACAATTTAAGCGCGCTCAAAGTCAGCTGATTGAGCGCTGCAGTATGAACTGAATAGGCGCGGGAAAAATAATTACAGCTTTCAGAGCGAATTGTGTGTGTTATGTAAACATTTAAAAAAAGTATAAATATGGACAAAGTTGATAAAGGTATTTAAAAAACGGTAGTAGTAGAGATTTTTAATATTTGTTTATTGTTTTTTGTGTATTTTTAGCTAAAAATTAACAAATGTGTTCCTGTTCCGTTAAGCTCTTCATCAGTACATCACAAAACTTCACGAGAGTTTTGCGTAAATGTTATTAGCTAAACCATCTAGAATCAGATGTAAATAATCCTTTTTGTTCGATTTTGTTCCTTTTCGTGAAAAATTACATGTTGTAGTTGTGAATTTTGGCTGAAAATCTGATTTTTCTCAGATACAGACGAGGAGAAAACGTGATCAAATTAAAAAACAAACTAATTTGTAAATTTTACTTTACTCTAATTAGCAAACATGCAAAGTTTAGAATAAATTGCTTTATATTAAAGCTTAAACATTTTTTTTCCTTTTATTTTTAGTTGGGGAGGAAGGAGGGATGAAGACATGGTCCAATTGAATAACAACAAAAATGATATATTTTTGAATATTATAACTAAGCTTCGTGTCAAATTTCAAGCCTCTAGCTATATATTTAGATGTTTTATTGTTTTTTTTCTTCACTTTTTCGCATAGTCGTATGGGAAGGGGAAAGTGAAGGCGTGGTACAAATCCAAAAAAAAAATACCAAATTCTAAATCAGTCTAACTAAAGTTCATGCCAAATTTCAAGTCTCTATCTTTATATTGTATTTAGAGTTTATGCCAAAATATCGGGTTTTTTACCATAGTGCGATGTCGAAAGTTCGGTAATCTCGGAATTTCTTTATTCGAGTACGAAATAAATACTTGATTCAAACAAGAGTTATAATTCCTGCTATGCAAATAATTTCATTATTGGGGCTCTATAAGAATATTTTCAGTGAAATCAAATGTTTTAGGTTTCTTTGACTATTTTAATGCTGAGTGTTTGCCACTTTATCCTGAATACATACTTAAGAAATACATATATGCTTGAATTTGCAGAATGATTTTTGTTCCAGAGTGTATGAGTCTGTGTGTGAGTGTGTGTGTGTCAGTGCAATTGATGACTTGTCTCCTGTACAACAACAACATAACAACTGTAGAGTTTTGGCCGACTAGTCAACGAGCTTGTAACGAAAACTCGGCTATCCATATTCATGTGTGACATGTCGAATGTTCAATCCCGTTTGATTGAACACACACACACACATATGCAAAACACATTCACACACATTTGGTGGGGACGAAAGTCACATTAGCCAGGTGCCTTCAAATTTTTAGCTGTTTGTAAACGTTTCGATTTTTGTGCCCCGTCAGCGTGGCGTGCGGCATGTGGCATGTAGAATGTGGCATGTGGAATGTAGAATGTGGCGTGTGCCGCATTTCTTTTGGCCTCATGAATATGAGTGTGTGTATGCGTGTGTGTTTGTCTTTTATGGCCGTGTGTGTTTGCCGTGTGTCTCCAATAATAATGACAAATCGGTTCACAGCTTTACAGACATATCAGCACACTGAATGGGCACTACACAGATGCTAACTTTCATGTCACGTTCGGTCACGGAATGGACTCCATAAAGTCAAAAGGCCCAGCCACAAACGTGTGAATCTCGACCAGGCTATAAAAACAGCAGATATATTAAGCACCCCTCATTCTCTCTCTCTCTCTCTTTTTTTTCTACACATATATATTTATATAGATAGATATACGAGTTATCTATTCAGTGTAGTACGTGTAGAGTTTTATATTCTACGTAAAGAAATGACCATGTGGCAAACATTTGTTTAACTTAAAAGCACAAACGTTTACGCCCCCCCCCCTCAAGAACAATCAGTTTAACATCTCGCTGCAACACTCTTTCATACCCTGTAAAAAGTTTTCGTCTAGTTTGCAAGTTTTTAAAGCGGTTTTGAGACTCTGTATGACAGCAAACAGAACTTGAAAAAAAACGGAGTTGCAATAAAATTGCAATTAAAAAAAAAATTGACTACAGGCTATTTGGCTTAATCAAATCGAGTACCACTTTTTTAAATTTAATAATATTTGTCTCGTATTATTTTATTAAAGTACAGGGTCTCTTGCCGTTGACGTCTTCAAATGTCGTTTCTCCTACTAAAAGATCTCTTACAAAATTTGAAGTCTGGTTCTTTTAACTTTTTTTTAATATAATGGCCGGCCTAAACAATGCTTGATGTGTGTGGCCACCGTATTGAACAGTCCTGTCCACTTGTCACTTCAATTGCTGCTAACTAAAGACAAGGCGTTGCCACGTTGTACAAAATTTGCAAGCTAGAAAATTTGCCATGCAGATAAGAAAATGTGTTGAAAACTATTATGATATCAAAAACTATACTCATATCTGCTTACTCTATACGAATATATAGTTATACTTTTGCTGAAAACAGCTGGAAAACACCAAAAATAAAATGAAAAAGATAAATCTATTAAATATATTATTAAAAATAAGGAGTACCATTCAAACACACAATAAGATAAAATATTTAAAAAAATTTACAAATAAAACTGAGACGAATAAAATTAAATTGAATAAAAAATTAGTTAAAAAATATATAAAATAAAATGATAATAATAATATTAAATATACCAATCGAACAAGTGGTAAGTCTACAAATGAAATATTCTAGCCGTATTTGTCATATCAAAGCTGAGATAGTCAATGGGAGGTAAGTGTATTATTATTGACTGGAACTGTTGATGCTTATCAAAATTATTAGGGTCAAAGGAGGCATCCTTTTGTCGAATTGCCTGCACATATGTATGTACATACATGTATTGTATGTGTGTATGTATAATACGTTTGTACATTTGCACAACTTTATTATGTTATTGTGCATTGTGTTATGCCCATTTGATGCTTACAGGGTATACATAATACAAACTCTCGGTAACAAGAGCATGAGACGCAACTATTCATGCATTTGTCGCAATGAGCAGATAACGTTTATGGCTGGCTGGACAGACACACACAGAAAAAGAGACAGGGAGAGAGATTGTAGAGAGTGAGGGAGAGGGATAGGGAAAGAGGAAAGAGACAGAGAGAGGCTGTTTGGCTGGGCTGGCATTAGCATGTGTCTTGGGCCTGACAATGTCAAAAACTGTTTATGCTCCAACGCCTTCACACTGTTTGCCATGTGCGTACACAATAGCCACAGCTCCACCTACTCTCCCTCCCTCCATCCCCTCCCTTCCCGCTCCTTTCGACCCCCTTATGGCCAAACGTTTGGGCCAGCGGTCGCCGTGTTATTTTCACTTCACTTTGTTTGGGTGTTGGCTTAAACACGATATTTATTGGCTCACCACATGGACGTCAAGGGAGGCAGGGACAGAGGGGAAGAGATGCCTGATAGGATACTGTTTGAGGGAACCGGCAACCGGTCACACTTTTCACAGTTGACATCTCAATGACGCTTATTGTATATATATATATATTTTTTTTATTTTTATACGCATGCCATCAGCGTTGCAGCCCCGCGTTCTATATCCCATGGCTCATGTCGCAACATGCGAATGCCAATTGACAAAAGCCACCGATTTCAACACATTCGTACTCCCATATACACATGTATGTACACTGAAAGATAAAGTCCGTTAATCCAAATAAAATCAATTCCAAGCTATGTATGTCAAAATTTCAGTAATCTTGGAATTTTCTACGATTTTTTAATTCTTTTCCGCAATTATTTTAATTTTTTATTTTTTAAGCTTTTTAGACTTTTTTAATGCTTAGTGTTTGCCATTTTTTACGCATATTGTGTTCATTTAATAACAATATTCTAAATATTTACTTAATAAATACATGATATAATCAAAAATTTCAAGCTTGAATTTTAGCATGTTTATTATTTTTTCAGTGTACTTGGTGTGTACATATTTGCAAATGGTTCCTGTGTCGCCATATTTGTATCTGACTCCGTTTTTCGGATGATGGATGCCATGCATGCAGATAGATAGCCGCCAAAAGCAACAGCAACAGCAACAGCACCACCTCCACCCCTATCTATGTATGTAGTACTCATATGTACATACGAGTGTATTCCCAAAGCATCTGTCACATTGCGTAATGCAGTTTGTCAATTGTTTGACGCGGAGCAATCTGTAATGGCAATCGCTTCAAATCAAGTTATCGATAAATGTGTCCATAAAATTGAAATCAATTCAATTATTACGCTTATTGCTCTCTGAAGACTTTTTTTGCTTCAATCTGTTGACACAATCACAGCTCGGCTTACTTAGCTTATTAACGATAAGTCAAGTAATTATGTCTCATATAAGGTTATCGATAAATGTGTCCCAACAATGTGACGAAATCAATTTAATTATTTGGCCCATTAATCGCATTAATCAGTTCTGCTTTTATGTTCTGACATCATCGACTTATCAAATCGATATGTCAAAAATTATTGTGATCGAAGTGATGTTATTGATAAATGTGAAGTACTGGAATACTGTAACAGAAAAATTTAACTAATTTTTAAATGAGTTGCGAAGTTATCGATAGAAATAACTGGATTCAATTAATTTCAAATTTCTTTTGAATATAACTTTCTTCACTAAAGCAAACTCTTAAATAAGATTAAATCAAAGCATAGTAAGAATTTATTTTTTGTTCAAACAAAATCAGTTTATAATCAGACATAAAATTGTTGTGAAACTTATATTTATTAACTTTTATCTAAATTTAAGGATATTAAAAGATGGCCTCGATTAATTTCAGAGTTCCTTAATATAAAATGTCCTGCTTATAATGAGCTCTCGAATGAGTTCACATTGGAACTTTAATAGTTATTTATTAGTTCCTTACGAGCACATTATGACAGGCAGGCAGGCATTAAAATTCAGTTAAGTTTTGTTTATCTTCTGGCCAAACAGACGCCTCGCTTGGTATGGAGCTACCACAATAACATACCCTGTACGTTATGTCCTGACTGTTCCTGTTTCCCAGTTTCAGTTTCAGTTGCAGCTTCAGCTTCCAGTTTCATGCTCATTCCCGTTACCGTTTATCATTCCACTTGAACTTTTGTCGCCTGCTTTTCACAGTATTTATGCGTTTGCCTCTTTAGTCATGGCTCGGAAAATATGGCGATAAACATGTCAGTCGTGTGTGCTGTTACTTCTGACTTGTTTTGGCTTTCAATGTTGTTGTCACTGTTGTTGTTGTTGTTGCTCAGTCAGAGCAGGACCAGATCAGGCCAGACCAACAGTGTAGACTGGTCCAAACCACCAACAGACGACTCTGCACCACAGCACGCACTTTGGCGGTTCTT
The DNA here is from genome assembly GCA_037043405.1 of Drosophila subquinaria. Lineage (NCBI taxonomy): Eukaryota > Metazoa > Arthropoda > Insecta > Diptera > Drosophilidae > Drosophila > Drosophila subquinaria. The sequence continues at coordinate 189,877 of JBAMBL010000370.1, read as the reverse complement.
CTGTGGGCTATACTCCTACACTGAAAAAAAATTAAACTCATTCTAAAATGAAAAGCTAAAAACTCTGAATTTTAGCGTGTATTATTTAAGCATGTGTTCAGTATATTACTGTTAAATTAACACAATACTACTTGCGATTAAATGACAATCACTCAAAGTTAACGTTATAAAAAAAGTATTGAAAAATATTATTACAGAGCCTTGAAAGCTAAATTATTTGCCGCACGAGGATTAAAAAATCATACGTGAGCTGGATTTAAGAAATTCAGAGATTACTGAACTTTTGACATCGCTTGGAATTGATTTTATTTCGAACTTTCGTTTTTATTTTCTGTGTAGCGAGCAGAAAAGAGAGAGTGATGAGAGGGGGACTTGTCATAAGGGGAGTGTGGGTGTAGGGGTTGATAGGTGGGCTTTCACAATATGGCGATGCTGATAATACATACTCGTAGTTACTAACATAATACATACTTGTCATACTTGCACTCGCATATCATTTGATTTACGTATTGTGTCGCATTTGTGATATATGCGTTGGCACGCCCCCCACCCGCACCCTTGCCCCCTCTCACTCTCACTCTCTTCTATCTCCCTTCCCGCTGTCATTTGTAGTGTCCCCAGTGTTGGGCGCAGCATGCTCATCATTCCTTGCCAGTTTCTATGCTGCCCTGTCGTGGACTAAATGGCAATGTATTCAAACATTTCAGTTTCGGGCTTGATGGCAGCCATAATTGAAAGCAAAACGCGCTCAGCAGGACCGGGAATCGCACACACACACACACACACACACCCACACACGCACGCAAAACCAATACACACACACACACACGCACAACACACAACACACACACACAAAGCGACATGTGTAGCGAGCCGTTTTGAGTTTAAGTGGCAATACGATTTGAATTCTTTATGTGGGCGCTTGGGCGTTGGGCATTGGGGCGTGTGACATTTGGGGCGTGGCCGGAGGGGTCATGGAGGCGAGGGCGCGCTGGGTGTTAGTTAGTGTCCTCGCTTGTGTCAAGAGCCGAAGCGCCTTGTCCCCTGGGTTGTATTGGATTTGCTTGTTGATTGGTTTGCTTGCCGTCGTCTTTATTTTTTTGCATTTCTTTTCTTTTCTTTTTGTTCCCGCTTTTATTTCGTATTTCGATTTTTTCTTTTCTTTTTGGCGTATCCACGAGTTACGTTTTTATTTTTCTTTTTATTTTCATTTTTTTCTTTTTTTACAATGTTCTGATTATTCATTTTTGAGAAAAAAAAACCCCCGCGCTCTTCACGAATCACATATATTCGCAATTTTCAATGAGTCTCGTTGTCGTTTCGGGCAGCTGGCGTTTTAGTTCTCTTTCTGTTTCAGTTACAGTTACAGTTTCCGTTTCAGATTCAGATTCAGTTTCATATTTATTGCATATTTTTCTAGAAGCCGTCACATGAATGTTATGGCCATGGCTCTAATTTGTGTGTCAAAAGCAGCAGCAGCAGTGGCAGTTGAGTCGAGCAGCCGAGCAGCAAATTATGTAACTACATTTGAACACAATACCCAGAGATACAAATATAAACGAATATGCTCATATATATGAATGGGAATGTGAGTGTTAGTGTGTGAGTGCGAGTGCGAGTGCTCTGGCATATCCTAACCAACAATGAATGACACTAGTTTCTATGTGGACACACAATGCGTATACGTAATGCATGCACATTATATTACTTATACGCGCCTTTGTTGCTTAAACAAAACAGGAACAGAAAAAAAGAAAACTAAGTGAGAGATGAGAAGTGAAGAGCAGAGAAATGAAGAGAGGAAAAACAATGAAAGCAAAAACAGCAAAAGAGAAAAAATACACAACTGAGAGCTATGGGAAAGCCGCATATGTTTGAGCACAGCTGGAGGTGAATGATGCCGAGAAGGGGTGGATGGATAGGGATGAGGGGCATTCAAGACTGAGCCTACTGGGGACTCGCAGAGAGAACAGCTTGCATAAATTTTGTGTATTGACAGACTATGGAATGGAATAACTGCTAAGTTCCATTCACATTCACATTCGCACTCGCATTCGTATTCGTATTCGTTTACACATTCGTATTCACAGGCACATTCATATACGCATTCGTCATTCCGCTCTGCCTGATGTCTTTGTCAAATGTGTGAGTAACTGTGGGCTTCAATCTCAATGGGCCTTCAGTCACATCAGTCCTCATGCCATCACAATCCCATTGTCATTGCCATTTCCATTTCCAATCGCATCGCAATCCCAGTCTTAGACTCGCAACTCAGTCAACGTCTTTGCCGATTTTGTGGCAATGATTTGTCATCGTGCGGCATGTGAAATGTGCGTAAAAAGGGCTCGCAACGAGTATAACACGGAAATTTGCCACTGTCTGCCACATACACATGGATGTACGTGAACTCATAAGTAGCTGTCAAGGTATTGGAGCATCTACTTAGCCAACTTTCTCATTTGTCCACACACTCCCAGTTAAGTTGGCCATTTGACACGGCTAAAGCCAAAATGCCAGCAATTCTTGGGCACTTGAATGATTCTCGATTTTCTCTCTCTTTATTTTGTTTGCACAACAATAATGAAATTTCTACGCTACCGCAATAAATATTTAACTTAATCATTGTATTTATTTAGCTATACTAACTTATCTGATTTTTAAAGTTATCATAAAAAGCATTTAAAATATTATAAAATCATTTTTGAGCTCATAAAATTCGTACAAGCCTATTATTATTATTTTTTTTAAAACTATCGCCATCACGAAACCAAGAGTCTAAACTAACTATTTTGTATTTAAAATCTCCCAAGAGTTTTTCATTTATTATTTGCATAGCTTGGGAAAACTGTTGAGCATGCTTACGGCTGCTTTGCATATACGGCCTACGGAGTACTCGTAGTGTGTGTCTATTACGGAGTACGCATATTACGCATACGCCACGTTTACAGCCAACGTTGACAACGGCCTCATTGTGCTCCTGCCGAGCCCAAATATGACCATAAGACAAGAGGGAAAGATGCTTTACAAATATTGTGATTTCATTTACGAGCACACATTTTCTATGATGGGGGCACAAAGTGTCGGATGTGCAATTTCACACAGCTATTTTCAAGAGAGCGACCCTGGAAATTAATGTTGGGGCAAAGCGCAAAGAAAGAAAAAAAAAAAATAAAACAACAATAATTCAATGTGTTATACGATGACGTGAATTATATGCACGATAAACACATAAGTTAGTATGTATTTCAATTTCACTTAATATGCTTAAGTACACAAAGCAAAATAAGCGAAATTAAATCGATAGCGAACAAAATACATTGAAATCATTTTCAATAGTTTTCAGGCCATGAAATCCAAACAAAATGAAGCCTTCAACAGCAGCAGCAACACACACAAATCAAAAATAATAAAAATAATAAAAACCATGTGGTGTACGAATGTGATACATGGGGAATGCACGACTTGTAGTTACCCCCGGTTGGAAAGAGTCGCAACACCATTTTGTTATGAATTTTGACTTGAGACTTTGCTCTTATATATGTTTTATGTATTCTCTTTTATATTAGTTTTATAGCACAGTTTCCGTCCATATTGACTTCTTTAATGTCGGGACTTAAGAACAACAGCAGAATTTAAACTCTTATAATTTAGTGTCTTAATTTGAAAGTAAAAATCATAATTTTATTATTATTACATTTATATCTTATTATTATGTTTGAAGTGTTTTAGACAATAATCTTGTTAACTTTCCAGAAAAGCATATTTCCTAATGTCATGATCCAATGTCATACAAATCGGAGCCTAGTAGCTACGTTAGCTTATATTTACAAAGTATTAATATTGTATTAAATTTATTCCAATATTTTCGGTAACAAAGTTTATTTGTTTTGTAATGCAGGAGCAATGTTAACTGCGGGAGGCGGCAAAAGAACTAAATAGTATTTTATTTATATTTTTCACAATAATTTATCTAATAGATACTTAATTATTTATTCAAAGATTATGGGATTCACATTTTTAGACAATTCGGCAACTCCTTTCTATTTTTTTGTTTGGCAAGAGGGTATATAAAAAATAATATTAAATAAAAAATAATGTCAATAATAACAATTTATATGCACGTATAACTATGTTTATTTTTCATAATTTATTCGCCAGCTACACGTCATTCCCGTCACCCCGTCGCCCCATCACCCCCCTGGTCCCCCTTGTCCTGTCACCCCGTCGAGTGTCACCCGCTGCTCGTGTGTCGCATGTTGCACGTCGCGTCCTCCTGTTGCCCGTTTCTGTTGCTCGTTTCTTGCCTGGCATTGCACATTTTCAACATTTCATTTTATAGCATTGCCATGTGTGTGTGGGTTAAATGTAAATGAAAATTCTCAATTGGCATGCTATGTTAAAACAATTACGCGCTTAAATGGCAGAAAATTTCTAAATAAATAAATTACTTGCATTGGCACGACCATTGAATAAATAAATAAGTGCGCGACGTCAAGTGGGACACTTGGGAGGGCGAGGGGAGGAGAGCAATGTGAAACGGGGTGATTCATAAACGAATAAGCCAGGCCAAAAAGTGTTGGCTGCCAAATCGATTGGCGCCCATTCGATGATGGGTCGACGAGTCCTTTGACAAAAGCTTCTCTTCTTCAACTCTCAACGTTCGAGAGGGTTTTTCAGTGCTGTAAAACTAATTTTGTGCATCATAAAGTTTTATGACGAATATTACGGTACTTTTTTGACAGTGTGTCAAACGCACATTCACACACACACACACACAGACACACGCATACTCAATACACATGCATACATATGTACATTCACACACATATGCAGTAACAAAAATTGCTGTTCAAGCGTATTTTTTGTTTCCATCTCTTTCTTTCGCCCTTTTCTCTCTCCATTGATCAGACAGACAGTTAGTCTGAATGCATACTCGCATTTCGGCCTGCGTGTGTGTGCGTGTATGCGTGTGTGTGCGTGTATGTTCTTTCATAAAATGGCATTAAGCAACCCCAACAAAACGAAGCCAAATGGAATGCGGTGCGAGGCAAAGCAAAGCAAAGCAAACAAAACCAAACCGAATCCAAAATAACGACCGGAAAATGAGAAAATTAATAATTTCACGCATTCCGTTGGCAAAGCACCAAAAAAAAACGGCTCATTAAATTTAACAGGACTGTTGGTAACGCCAAATGCAAATTGATTGAAATTTCCAATACGTATTCGAATTTGCATTAATCAAATGCAATGTATATTTATTTTAAAAAATGAGAAAGATGGTATTCAGTTTATAGTTGTACTCTAAGCTTTCGGTTATCTTAAATTATTCATGTGCTTTAAAAGCTTCATACACTTCGTGCATAAATGCAACACATTGTCCGAGAAATCACAAAAGAAAAAACAGAGAAAATACAAGGCAAATTCAACACACATAGATCACTTTCAGCTCAAGAGCTGCTTGTTGTGCACATTTTTCATTTCTTTTTTTGCAGTTGCACAACACTTGCTCTTCTTTTATTTTGCATTCCCATGCAGATGTTGTATTTGGCCCTTACAAACAGATTCCATTGTTTCTTTGGGTGCTCAGATTTGTAGGTTTTTGAAACCAAAGTTTAGCAAGGTGTTAATTAGAAACACAATTTTCATTAACCAAAGCCTTACCCTTTATCTTAGCATTAGCATTAGCATTAGCATTAGCATTAGCATTAGCATTAGCATTAGCATTAGCATTAGCATTAGCATTAGCATTAGCATTAGCATTAGCATTAGCATTAGCATTAGCATTAGCATTAGCATTAGCATTAGCATTAGCATTAGCATTAGCATTAGCATTAGCATTAGCATTAGCATTAGCATTAGCATTAGCATTAGCATTAGCATTAGCATTAGCATTAGCATTAGCATTAGCATTAGCATTAGCATTAGCATTAGCATTAGCATTAGCATTAGCATTAGCATTAGCATTAGCATTAGCATTAGCATTAGCATTAGCATTAGCATTAGCATTAGCATTAGCATTAGCATTAGCATTAGCATTAGCATTAGCATTAGCATTAGCATTAGCATTAGCATTAGCATTAGCATTAGCATTAGCATTAGCATTAGCATTAGCATTAGCATTAGCATTAGCATTAACATTAGCATTAGCATTAGCATTAGCATTAGCATTAGCATTAGCATTAGCATTAGCATTAGCATTAGCATTAGCATTAGCATTAGCATTAGCATTAGCATTAGCATTAGCATTAGCATTAGCATTAGCATTAGCATTAGCATTAGCATTAGCATTAGCATTAGCATTAACATTAGCATTAGCATTAGCATTAGCATTAGCATTAGTATTGCCACAAACATTTAGCGTTAGGCTAATGACATCATCCTCAGCATTAGCATAAATTTTAATAATTTCGATATTATTTTAATTATTTCAGAATCTACAGTATTTCGTATTTAAAGTACCCTTATAAGTTAATATTTCCACTGTAATTAACATAATACAATAAACAATCGATTTGGGCTGGCAAATCAAATTGAAAATTAACTGTTAATCGAAATGCAAATAGTAATATGATGAACGTTGCAATAATGCTTTGCATTGGGCACACAATAAAAAAAAACAGAATCAATTTGACAATTAACAAAGTAAATAAAGAATATAAATTTTTATCCGCAGGAAAATGTACGTGTTAATATTTGATTTTCGAGAATGCTGTTGGTTTGCGACAGATTCAGGCAATTTGAATAAATGCGTATGTATGTATATACATATATAAATACATTCATATATTTATAAAGATGAAGCTGATCTTAGCACTTAATATCAATGTCCATGGGGCTTTGAATGAAGCTGGTCCCAAGAGACCTATAAGTTCTTGAAGTTTCCTGTTACTTTTGACAACTTTGCATCAGAGTTACAACTTTACATTTTATTCAACTTGCCTGTTTTCTTGCACTTCATGCTTATTATTATTATTTTTTTATATATATTATTATTTTGCATATTTCGCTTCTCTTTGTACTATTTTTTTTGTTGCCAGGTCAGGGAGAGAAAAGTTCTTGGGAATTTGCTGGGATGCTCCTTTTGCAGAGGTCTGAAGTTTCGTTCTGACTGAATGCTGAACTCGAATGAATAGCGCAAATAATTGCGAATATATGAGAGTGTCATATTTCACTTGAACAACATTATTTTTTTCTCGTTTTTATTATTATTATTTTATTTTTTTTTTTTGTTGTATAGTTGTAGTATTCCCTTATAATAATATGTATATATTTTTATATATATATTTTTTTTGTTGCTTGTTGCTGCTTTACATTATCTGCTTTGCATGTACAGCAGCTGTGCGAGTGTGCGAGAAAGTGTGTGTGTGTGTGAATGTAATGAGCGGATGAGCAAAAAGTTTATGGACGGCAGGAAGCGACAGCCGCGTCGACACTCGCAAGCAGCCAACAGCCTGAACAGAAAGAGACAGAGACAGAGACAGAGAGAGAATATGAGTGAAAGAGATAGAGTGTGGGAAACGAAATGGCAGCAGGCAGAAGAATGTGCTTGGTGAGGGGGATTAAGGCACGCGAGGGGGAGGGGAAAGGGGGAAGCAGCAGCTTTCAATGCGGTCGGTCAGTTGGTCAGTTTGGAGGCTGCGACGCTGCAATTCATGTCCGCTAATTAAATTGTAATTATATATGTAAATGTGTGTGTGTGTGTGTGTATGAGTATGATTATAGTACGTGTCAGTGTGTGTGTATGTGTGCACAAATACATGTGAGCCATGTCGACGGCAGCGGCTCGCGGCCACAAACAATGTTCTTTATTTAATGAAAGATTTCGATTATAAATGGCATTACATTTGCAGTGTCCTTAAATGTCTGAGTGTGCTAGTGTCTCTGTGTGTGAGCGAGTGTATGTATATGTGAGAGTGTGTGTGTGTGGTGCGAGTAATTTTTAATTTATTTCTTTTTTCTTGTGGCAGCGAAATCCAATTTCAGCTAGAACTCATCCAGTTGGAATATTTTTTTGGTACGTGCGAAAATTTATGAAAATTCCAACAACATGAACACGGTCTTCATTAAAACTTGTTGAAATAATTGAGCATACGATATTTTTTTTTTTTTTTTTTTTTTTCTGCTGCCAAGCTTAAGTTATCGAAGATGATGATGTCAAATTTAAAGAAATTTGGTAAATAGTTTGAAGTTTAGTGTAAATTCAATGAAAGCAAGTGACTGAAACCTCAAAACAATTGTGAATTGAATTTTCCAAACAATTGCGCTGCAACAATCGAAGCTTTAATTGAAAATTAAGTTAAAATTCCATAAAACAAAAGTTATTTTATTTTAATTGATTTTGTTGCTGATTGATGTTGATTATAGTTGATATGTACATAAATATTTTCCTCTAAGAAATTTCTTTATTAAATAACTATAATTGAATGAATGTTTCGTATTTCTATACACTTCCCAATCGCATGGAAAACCTATGAATGATGGGAAAAATTAAAATATATGCAACAAAAAATGATGAAAAAGAGGGATTGATAATGAAAAAAGCACGTGGATAAGATATTTTTTGCGTGAGTAACAAGAATTCTTATACAATTAAGCTTAATTTAAGAAATGAAATAAAAGCGCCGAGGAATTCGGCTATAAAAACTTCGTCAAATGAAGCGCAACACCAAAAAATGAAAGATAAATGAAAATGAAAATAAAAAAAATCATAAAAAAAATAAAAGAAAGATTTGTAGAAGAGCAGCGCGTGACTGCATTTAAGGGCCATCAGGCCATTCAATGGCCAGTGAAGTGTCCTCCGTGTTCTATGCTCCATGGCACTTGTGAGTTCTTTAAGTACTTTGTCCTGGTGTCCAGTTCTGGCCTTGGCAATGCATTGTTAATGAACGCTTAGACTGAATGGCTTGGCGGTTGGCGGTGTGAATTTTGTTCAAATTTAATTAAGCTGTCGTAGAGGCAGAGTGCGTTAACAGTGAAAGCGAAAAAGGGAGAGAAAGAGAGGGGGAAAGGAGCTGAAGAGAGAGGCAGCAGTCATAATTTGATGATGCTTAATAATTGATGCCGCTAGGCCGACTAAAGCGCCTTATTGAAAGCGCCCCCCAAAAAGTAGGCAATAAAACTTTTATGACACCAGAATGGGCCACTTGACTGGTAGCAACACGTACACGGACTATAGCCATTTTGTAACAACGGGTTAAAGCAGTTAACTAACTTTAATGACTTGCCAGGCTTTGACCTTAATGGGGCACCAAACAAAAAGAGGCAGAGGCAGACAAAGAGACAGAGAAAGAGAAAGGGAGAGACAAACTGTGCCTCGCCCCAACTGTCAAGATTTTGGGGGCCTAGTCCAATCAATTCATACTCTCAATTGCTAGTTCACACAAAAATCTTCGACTTTTTGTGCCCTTTCGCATTTAAATTAAATTTTTTTTTTCTGAAAATTTAATAATCGTTAGTTTTGATAGAAAACCTTTTTGGCCAGATTCGCACTAATATAGATTTTATTTTATTTGAACTGAACTCAACACAAAATTCGCCTTCAAAATGCCCAACGCTAAGCGATTTCTGGCTAAGCTCGCACGTTTCTATCGCCGCATCAAATCGAGCTCGTCAGCCAAAATCATTGATGATAAGAAACACGTCAAGTTATGCCACAAAGCTTGCAACACCATCCGTGATGACTTGGAGGGCGGAGAGCAAAACGATGGGAACGAGTACAAGAAGTCGAACATGCTGAAGCGGAGAAACAAGAACATGATCAAGACAACAAAGTCAGAACAAGTTCCAGAAACGACAACGATAACGATAACCATGAAGAATAATCGCATGGCAGCTGGCAAAGAAGCCGGTGTTAAATGTCAAACCTATCGCAATTACGATAGCGAATTGGACGATAGTCCGATTCTGGAGACGGGCATATCGAGAATGGCATTCTGCCGACAATTGGATAGCTTGCTGCAACGTAGCCTAGGGCATGAAGTGAGTCGCGATAACAGTTACTGTTGAACGCCTTCGAATGTTAACGAAATTGTAACGCTAAATGCGAGTAGTGTAAAAATATCAAACAACCAAACAACCAACCCCCCAACCCCACCCTTATCCATTTCCATTCCCTTCTTGCCCTTGTGGGCTAATAAAAGGTATAACATATGACCTTGCCAATGGCTTGGCTTGCCCCATTCAAAAGTGCCACGGTTAACGGACAGATTGGCTGCCTTCAGTAACTTAAAGGGGGAAGCAGCTTCGGGAGCATCGGGGCCAACGGAAGCATCGGGGGTAGCGGCAGCTCATTAAAAAAACATAGCCTCACCGTAATTATGACGGGGTCTCTGCGTGCAAATTCACATTCACGTACGCACGGCCCACAAAGCGCCGTAGACCGTAAACAGTAAGGCCGTGCGAGCGTCGTACACAGAAAAAAAAAGAATTATTCTTTATTCTATATTTAGGTTATTACCATACGATATGCAAAATATTTGCGGAAAATTAATTTTAAAATCGTACTTGAATCAAGTATTTTGCACTTGGCTTAAGTTAATCCGAGATTACCGAACCTCTGACACCGCATTAATTTGATTCTACTCCGGCATCTTGCATTTTTTTCTGTGTAGGTAGCAGACGAATGAAAGGTAGAGAGAGAGAGAGAGAGAGAGGGAGACGAAGAGAGAGGGAATGTTTTGTCGGGGCGTCGATTTATGAACAAGCAGCGCCTAAAAGCATGCAACACTTCTTTACATTTGCTTTCGTTGCGCGTCTACGTATTTCCCTGTCTGTGTGTGCGTATGCGCGTGTGTGTGTGTGTGAGTGTATACATATATGATTCAATTTGGCGCATTGCTTTTGTTTTCATTTCTTTTATAATTAATTGCATTGCTTACGCCTACCCGGGCACGAGCTGCGGGTCTGTGTTCCGTTTCGTGTTCCGATTATTGGATCAAATTTTGAGCTCCACTCTCGTTTACAAACACTGACACACACTGACACACACACACACAGACTGGAGATGCAGGCATAAACAAGGTTATTTCGATCAAAGTGACATTTAATTAAATGACAAAAGTGCAGAGCGCATTAAGGCTGTTATTGGCGCCAACCGAGCAACAGTTGGCTTTTAACTGTTGCCCACTGTGCGTGTGCATTTTTGATAGAGATGTGCGAGGATACGATAATTTTCGGCTCAACAAGCACACAACCGAAGCAGATCTTCCTAATAGTGATGTAAAATATCGAGTTTAAAACTTGATAGTGATTTTTGAGCAAGCAATATACTTATTTATTTATAATATAACATCAATAAATTCGTTTTAGCGCAATAAATATGAATTGATATCTTAGTAAGAAGCATTTTGAGAAAAAAATAAATGTACATAAAAAACCGACGCAAATGCATAACAAATGTTTTAGCAACCCCAACACAGTACAAAAACTTCGATTGCAAACAAATCAACAAGTTGCCGAAATTTCCTAAGCTCATCGATAAAAATTTGAAATGCAATTGGTTGGGATCTTCTGGATTTTTGCAATCCTTGCAAAAAATGTTTGTTCAGCTATAATTTTTTGAAATCCCCAGACCTAAACTGATATTTTGTTTAGTCTTAAACTTAAAGTTTAAATAAACTTAAAAATTTAATTTCTGTATAGTTTTAGTTATATTGTCAATATTTGATTAACTTTTTGCTGACTGCTCTTAGTTAAGCTACAATAAATATAATATAATATATAAATCAAAACCAAAGGCCACAAAATTAATCATACATGGATAAATTGAATATTATTTGTTTCAAGTAAATAACTATTTTGCAATATCGACAACAAATAGATACATTTTTTATGGTGTTGCATCTCTAATGTGCGTATCTGTGTGCGTGTGTGTGTGTATTAGTTTGTCCATAAAGTTTGAAGCATGTGCATGTGGATTTGGCCATAGCTGTCAGCATTGATTAAATGTCGTTTAAATGTGCGAAGCAAATCAAGAGAAACAAACAAAACATGAAGTAGACGAGTCACAGGCCGAGAAGCAGCAACTGAAAATGCAAATGTAAATGCAGATGAAGCTAGAAATGGATAGGGAAATTGAGATGGTATTGGTGTCTGTGTGTGTGCGTGTGTGTTTTGATCGCTGCCCACATGTGGCCACAGCCCCCAAATGAGCGTTGCGGCTGCAATCGAACGTGACGTAATCTGTGCGCAGGCAGGAAGCGGCATGCAACACATATGTACATACATACATATACTGAGTTGTGCTTCACAAGGGCGTAGCCAGCTCTGAACAAAGAGGGGCCCAGTTCATGTAACTTTAATTTTATTCTTGTACTTAATTATTTTCTTGTTAACAACATACCTTTTTTTAATATGACAAAACAGTACACCGAAAAAAAAATCCGGGATATTTAGCCCGAATTCAATCCGAAACGATGTCAGAAGTGGGGTAATCTCGGATTCTCTTAAACCAAGTATGAAATACTTGATTTTTTCAATCCCGAATTCAATCCTGAAATTCTTAAATTCAGTCTAATAAATTTTTATTAATTATAATGTTTTTCGTTATATTTAAACTTTTTTTTAAGATTTTTTTTAACGTTTTTTTTTAACGTTTTTTTTTAAACTTATTTTAAAAACTTTTTTTTTTAATTTATTTTTTAAATATATTTTTATTTTTATATATTTTTATATATATATTTTTTTTTATATATTTTTTCTAACTTTTTTTATTTATACCTTTATTTTTTTTAATTGACGGCGGGAATCGAGCCCAGATTTTTTTCAAACTGGAGTCGGCGACTCTAACCATTGAGCCACCGAACCGGTTGAAATGAGAGAGGCCGAGAGAGAATTTTCCTCTCGCGCTCAACAAATGTGTATTTTCCCATTTTAATCCCGATGCAGGCTTGATTATTCAGCTTAATCCTGAATACATACTTAAAAAATGCGAGCTTAAATTAAGTATTTTATACTTGATTTGAGAATGGCATTTTTTTTCTGTGTATATTTGCATTTCATTCTAACAGGCTGAAAAACACATATTAAGTTACAAATTACCGGGATGAAACAGTTATTTATGATAATTATTTTTTTTAACATGGAAGGTTGGGATTCGAACCCAGTTATTTTTTTTAAACTGAAGATTCTAAATGTTAAACTATCGGGGGCACCCCAGTATATGTTTACTTTCCTGGTGAATTTGTCGAAAATGCATTAAAAATTTGATTTTTAAGCTGGCTCTTTTTCGAAGACTACTATTTTATGTATTTTTTTTTAGCGGAATTTGAGTTTTATTTAAAAGGTTTAAAGTAGATTTTTTTTAGTTTTTTGTCGTCGAATCTTGCTTTAGCTACTAAAAGTGTTTTAAGTACAACGTTAGGCGAATTTTGAGAGGTACAAAATCTTTAGCTGTGAATTTCCTCTGCCTACGCCCATGGTAATGTCAACGACTGAGGAGCAATTTGAACGCATTCAATGTGATGTCATTGATAGAATTGTTATGCACACTTCTCATACACACACACACACACACAAAAGCACACACGCACACGCACGATAGATAGACACAGCTGGTGGCACTGGTAAAACAACAGACTGAATGACGAGATAAACAAAAGAACTCAAAATACAATGAAAGACAGTGGCAAAAGATAGCTTACAACATTTTGATATTTAAATGATTAGATAATACAGTTAAACTTCCGTAACTTGAACTTCTATAACTCGAACTTCTCTCTAACTCGAGCTAAACGAGTGGCAGTAAAATTAATAAACTAAAGAAAAAGAACTCTATAAGTCAAATATCTCCATAAGTGGAACATTTTCTTTGGATAATGGTGATTCGAGTTAAGGAAGCTCGACTGTAGTTCCAATTCGCGGTGAGATAAATCATAGAAAGCTATCGGTAAATTCGATATATCCATAAGTTATCGAATATTATCAGTAATAATAAATGAAGATTCACTTATTAGTATGAGACACAGTAAATATCGGTCAAGCAAACATATCGATTAAAGTTAATCGATAAATACATATATTGAATGTTTGTAATTTAGAATCTTTATCGATATATTCTCGATTTATTTACAAGTGCTCTGTCACATGGCTTATGCTCGTAATGATGGACAAAGTTACACTTCTAAGTGTGAAAAGAGCTTAATCGATAATTAAACGATAATTATCGATGAAGTTTCACTCATGCGGTCTTCATTGATATCGGAAAGCTTTTCTCAAGCAATTGGCATTATTGCTTATTTGCTCAACAAGGTAAAAGCAATCTAAACAAGATAACACAACATAATTAGCTAAGCGATTAACAATTTCGATAATTGCATGCGATTACCCGAACGTAGCGTTCAATGAGTACACAACAACAGCAACAACAATAACAAGAATAATAATAAGAAGAAGAGCAGCAATATTGTAAGCTGAATATGTATGTATTTGTATTCGCCTGTGGGCAACAAAGTGTGGCAGCAACGACAGCTGCTTGCCCCACGTAAATATATTTAGACACTCATACACTCAGAAAAATATGCCATCCCTAAAAAAAGTATGTCCATACTTGAATCTATACCGATTTGTTGTTAAAATTTTAAAATTGTAGTGTACAAATATTCTTGAATTAAGTATGAAACGATCTGTTTAAGTTTTGGTTTTGTCATTCTTACGCCTTAGAATTCTCAACTGATTCTAGTTCCCTGCATTTATTTCAAGATTAAAACGAACTTGAATGTGAGAATATTTTTTACTAGAATCAAGTACATTTTTGGGTAAGTTCAAGATTATTGTGTGGTTTAACAGACTTAAATTAATCACAAAACGTACTTAAAGTATTCCAGAAATATCTTATTTTAAAATTTCCGTGATTGCAAAAAGCAAACTTGAAATATGATTTTTGGTGTCAGTTTTTGGTAATGTCGAACTCAGTCAGCTTTAAAGATCGTTTGTACTTGAATATTCAATGTTTGAGTACGCGAACATAGATTTTTTTCTGAGTGTACATACATATGTATTTACCTCTCGATTGTGTCGATGTCAATTAACCGATAAACGCCTTGGAGCAATGCTACTGCCCATGCCACTGCCACATTCTGTGGCAAAGTCACAGTCACTGTTGCAAGTATGTATTTGTGCTGCTCTCTGTCTTGTCGCTGTTGCCGTTGCTGCAACAAAGTTTCAGCGATTTGTTGGCAACTTTGGACCAAGGTGCAGCCAGCGGGCTGCCACCTGCGAGCGTTAACGGATACGCACACACGCACACACACACACACACGCACACACGCATACACACATACATACATACACAAACATTACATAGAGCATATTGGCAAACGCTCAGAAGCGCAAATTTAATTAAAGTTGGGAAAACAGTATTGACTCGAACGGTAAATTATGCAGCATGCCACACGCAGGCAGACAAAGCGAAAGCGAAAGAGCAAGACCAGCTGACTTGACTGACTGATGGAGAGCGAGCGAGATACGGAAATATGCAGATGAAAGGGCAAACAAAGACATGCATACATACGTATGTATGTATGTACATACGTTATGTATACATATATGTATGTTTGTACATTTGTTGGTGGCACTGCATAGACAATCGCAATAGATGGAGATAGATTGCTGGCTGCCAGCGAGTGCAATCAAAGTACAAAAAATGTGTTTTCCTCCCCCACGATAGCAAATCTCCAATGCCCGGAAACAGGCTTTAGTTACATACATGCATGCATACACTCTGAAAAATAAATCTAGTGCAAGCGATTTCAAAAGCAGTCTTAAATTTTTCTGGGATACTTTAAGTAGGTTTTGGGCTTATTTCACATCTGTAAAAGATCGAAACATACTAGTTTATGATCACAAAAATCTTATACCAAATTGAGCTTTTCTCTAGTCTAAAACTTATGTTTAATCTTAAAACATAGTTACTGAATAAAGTACACATAACTATGAAACTAATTTTATTTCGAAAAAATGTTAGGTATAAAAAACTCCGTTGTTTCTGAAGGTATTCTAATTTAACTCACAGATTATGTATTTGGCATGGTATTCGATATTTTGACTAAGTTTTGTTAAAATCGTTTTATTATATCATAGGAATTTTAAGTTTAAGATCGTTTCAAACTTAATACAAGTATTCCAATACACAGCAATCTTAAAGTTTAATAACAAAACATGGTATAAGTTCTAGTTCAGACACACTTAATTAAATTATGTCATATTTTTCTGAGTGTATGCACAAGCTTTCGAGTTGCCAGCTGCCAGTTGCCACTTGCCAGTCAGTTGCATTGGAAATGAGTTTTGTATGATGCGGCAGCATTTTTGGCTGCCATTGACTATTGGAATTGACGAACACGCCATTGAAATACCAAATGAATCTCACTAACAGCTATAACTGCACTAACAACAACAGCAACAGCAATTGTTGTTACACAGCAGCAACAGCAACAACTCGAACAGGAGCAACAACTTTGTGGCAGCACAATAAATGCCACCGCACAATAAGTACGAGTAGCAAAGTTGTATGGCCACAAACACAGAGCATTGCATTTTTGGCAAAGAGTCGGACAAAAAGGCAAAACACACTGAGAGAAAGATCCTTATTGCAGCACGAGTATCTGGCGTCAGTCAGTCATTGAATCCGTACTCGAAATCTTGCATTCATTACTCGTAGTACCCCCAACATTGTTGTCGACTTAGCCGTTTTCCAGTTAGAATTCTTGCTTTCAGAATGCGGTCTGTAAAACTGGGCTTCGCAACTACTGGCATTGGATTGAAGTTTCATTTTGGCAGTAATTTTTCGAAACAATGCAGATTATTTGTTTCATCGAAATGAATTGCATACAAATATATGAAGATTTCATATTGCACTTTATATCCAACCTAAAGAATTTTATAGCTAGGACATAAATAAATATTGATAGAATTTTGTTTTTTAATAGTTAACAAAAACTGAAATTGAATTTAAATGGTTGATTAGTTTGGTAATTACATTTTCCATATATTTCAAATTATTCTTATTTTATGTAAATTTCAAAATTCACATGATAATTGTACACAATAAACTGGGTTTGTGTTGAGAAGTGGATCAATGAAAGATAGAATATTTTACTATTTTTTGGTTTATTAGATCAATGAATTTTCACAAACTTTGAACAGACATAGTATTGAAAGATAATTAAATAAAAATGTATTATAAAGTATTTAGCTGGTACTGATTCATGATTTATAAAAAGTAAAAGAGCGATTAAATATTGAATTAACTAACTAACTAACTAGCTGAAATAATAAATAAATTATTGAATAACTGAACTGAATTTGCTTTCGGCGTGCTTTGAATTTCTCGGAAATCTATAGCATAACTTTTGAATACCTTTTGAATAAAATGTTTGCAACCACTGCAGTGGCGAGTTTCATTCTCTAAACAATTACGCAGTAATTGACATAACCATAGCTTTGAATGCACACGGAAATTAAAATCATTAGCTTTGAGCGTATTTATTTTACCCAATTAGCGTACATTTAATATAGTTAATTTATAGCAAATCAGAAAAATGTCTTTCAATTCTTTGTATGTAATATGATGTGCAATACGTTTGTTTATGAAACACGGTAATTTGATATTGTTAATCAAATATTGTACATTGCTGTTGACGGTTAATAATAAGTTTTATTAAAATTAAATATTAACCTACACATATGTATAAAATTATAAATATTACAATCCAAATATTACTAAATTCTGGAATTATTAAATTTGGAATTAATAAAACTAAAATGCTCTTAGTTTATTTTTTTTTATTTACATGTTAGTAAATTATATATACATCTACTTATACATACACGTATACTCAGAACTTTTCACGAAATGCCAGCACTGTTCCTGAGTCACTTGAACTCTCTCTTTCACTCTTTTACCGACATATTTCACCTCTCCTTCTCGCTTTCTTGCTCTGTCTGTTTGGCAGTCTCATTGGAGTGCAAAATTGCATTGCAAGTTGATTTCGCTTTTTATTGCATTTACGTTTTGTTCGCTGATAAAAATGAATGACTGCATCATCAATGGCAGCTACCCATTCCGACGACGACGACGACGACGACGTCAACCTGGTGGCAAGCAGCAAATGCAGCTGCAATCGCAAGTTGCAAGTTGAAATCAATGACCGTGTGTGTGTCTGTGTGGCAGTCAGTGTGTCAGTGTTCCACTGTGTGCCACTGTTGCAACGTGGCCGATTGAAGGTGGCTAAATGCGACACTTGCTCATTTGCAACGTTTAGTGCTAAAGTGGCAGGAAGCGTTGCTGCTGATATCCTCCCAACTGCTGCAACTGTACTCCTGCCCCATTCTCTGCCCTGCCCCTATTTGATACCTCCTCTTATTGCAACTGCCACTGTACTATGGAAAATTTCACCATAATTCTGACATTAATCTATCTCTTTTTTAAACTTAGGAACAATCTTAGGTGCATATTTTAAATAAGCTTGCTTCATTTGTACTTTTTGTACATTTCAAATAAATTGGTTTGATTCAGATTTTTTTATTGGAATATGATTAAAAAACAACATCTACACGAGGAATAAAAGCATATTCAAGCCTCAAATATTTCGAAATTTAATTTAAAATTTGACAGTAATTTCTATACATTTTAAGTCAAAATATATTTTCAATAGTTATCAAAAACCTTATTTAGACATTGAAAAAACGGCCCTTAGGGTATAAAGTATACATATATACATAAATATACAGTCGAACATCCCTAACTCGAACTTCCCTAACTCGAATTTTCTCTAACTCAAACAAAATCGAGTGGCAATAGCGTTTACTGAGCAAATTTCATACAAATCGCCTTCCCTAACTCGAACTTCCCTAACTCGAATTTCTCCGTACTTCCCGTAAATTTTGAATTTTTTTTCGTTTCTATTTTATGCTTTTGTTACCGGCTCGTTTGGATATGTTATATTGATGTGTATTAACATATGGAGATGCAATATGATAAAATATTGCATCAAAAATTACTTAAGCTCGTGAGTTGCTTTAGGAATAATGTTCGAAATGTACTTATTTGTCAGCGCATCAGCGCAAGATTAATTAATTAATTAATAAGAAATTCGAAACTGGAGCAAAAAAATTTAAGAGGCTGCAAAATATGTTATCTTAAAAAAAGCAGTTTTAATTATATTAGAAAATGAAAAATTAATTATGATGTCATTTAAATCGGGAACCTCTTCTGGATACAGCAAAAGAACACAAAAACCACTTTTTCAGAATATCGACAGGTCTTAAACAAACTGGAATTTTTTTAATGAAAATAACAAGAAAAGCTTTCAATTTGAAATGTATTTATGAATGAATGAAATTGTAGTTTCATTTAAACAACTAAAAAAAAAATTCCCTAGCTCGAAGTCTCCCTAACTCGAACTTTTTTCTCGGATAATGGTGATTCGAGTTGAGGAAGTTCGACTGTAGTTCAAAACTGGCTAAACCATTTTTGTTTTATTTTATGTACGTCACCTATCGCACCATTTGTGAAGCCTTGTCACTAGCGTGGACTGCCGACCTTTTTACAATTTAAGCAAGTGCTAATTGCTTGGTACAAGTATAATAATAAAGAACCAAACCAAACCTCATGAAAAAACCAACTAACTAACAACCAGCTAACATTCAGCCCTTAAAAATATGCTACATAAAAAATATTAGCCCCCCCTTATGGCCATAAGAATACATGCATACATATGTGCAACAAACCGAATATACTTATCATTACATTTATATTAAATTTCAATATTAAAATTGTTTAGTTATTAATTTTGTTTGATAATATATTTATGTAATTAAAAAACTTGCATATATTGAAATTTGCCAAACTGTCCATAGTGCAGTGACACTGCACCGCGCTGCTCTCACTCTCGAAGTCAACAAGTTGACCGCCCTTTGGCTATATCCTGACTGCCTGCTTGACTGCCAGTCAGCCAGATAGACAGGCAGACGGACAGACAGCCAGCCACACTCGTGCCATCCCGACAGCCAGCCTGCAAATCAGATGCTTTGAGAATCACATTATGCTAATGTCGTGTAATTCTCTGTGCATGTGTGTGTGTGAGTGTGCGTGTGTGTGTGTGTGTGGGAAGCCATGTATGCTGCCTCAGCATGCATCCCAAGTGCAGCCTCGTAAAGCAGTTTGTAATTACACACATAAAGCAAGGCAAAGTCCTTGAGCTCTAAAATTATTTGATCAGTGTGCAGCGCAAGGGACCTTCTCTCTTTCCCCCTCTTTTCACCCTCCTCCTTTGCTCAGTCTGTGTCGGGAATGACGCTTTTGGGGCACCATTACCTTCTCTTCTTCTTTGAAATTGACAAAATTGTTTGCTGATGCCAAGTGTAAATTTATCTATAAATTGACAACGTTTATTCATCATGATTACAAAATCACTCAATTTTGGCATTTGCATTTAATTCATTCCTTAAATATTTCTTCGACTAAGAATTCGAGTATTTGAAATAGCTTAATCCTGGCAATGAACACTTAACGTTTTAAATGAATCACCTGTAAGCAATTTCAATCTGTCGACAGACACACACAGACACACACACATTTATTCTTTTGTCATGTCCTTCAGGCCAAAATCGTTTCACATTTCTTGCTTTGACACTTTATTCTGGAATTGCTCAATGGAGGAAGGAATTCATCTATATAGTATAAGTATAATCTACAGAATTCAGACTAGAAACTTTATACTTTGCACATTTAACCAAATGACAAAGCACTTTTGGCCAGAACAACAAATTGCCTTTAACTACGAAATGTATAAACAAAACTATTTGTGCGGACTGATTGAAAGTCTGACTGACTGACTGACTGACTGACAAACGGACTGAATGACTGACTGATTGATTGGCAATCAAACTGCAAACTTGTTGTTTTCGCCTTCAGGTGAAAATTTGTTGATTTCACCCCATTGGGTGGGAAATTGGTGGAAAACACTTGTGTGTTGAAGTTTTCCTGCTGCTTTATCTGAAATGCTTGAAACTTGTTCTTCTACTCGTACATAAGTAGCTATGTGCCGAAATTGAATACTTGTACAAAATGTAAGTCAATTGCGGCCCCTTGAGTGGAAAATTGGTAGAAAAATATTATACAATATGAAACTTTATTGTTTTGTAGCTTTACCTTTATTATCTGAATCGCTTTAACTCAGTTTTATTGATCTGTTTCAAAATAAAATCAACCCAAATATGTATGTTTCCCGAATTGGGTAAATTTCTCATGCGGAAGGTTTAAATTTAAAGCTTGTGTGACGGAAAGTTATTGGCTTCGGTTGATATTTACATATGTATGTGGTAATTATTTGGTGATGTATCAATAAGATTCTATTTATTTACTGGTATTTATTTGGTAATGTGTCAATAAGATTCTAAATGAAGATGCAATTCAATTGAAGGCAAAGATAATTTTAGTTAAATTCTTGATGTAATGATTATTTTTTTAAGTTTTTGGCTTCGATTGATATTTACATATATGGTATTTATTTGGTGTTGTATCAATAAGATTCTTATGATTCTATTTATTTATTTGTATTTAGTTGGTAATGTGTCAATAAGATTTGAAATGAAGTTGCAATTCAATTGAAGGCAAAGCGAACTATAAAAACATTCTTGATTTAATGATAATTTTTTAAAGTTTTTGGCTTCAATTGTAATTAATTTGTTGGTACTTATTTGGTATTTCGTATATACATATATGTCAATAAGTTTCAAAATAAAGAGGAAATCAAATTAATGACATGGAGAAAAATAATTGCATTATTCATTTAATGTTTTTTTTTTTAAATTCAAATAATTTATTTATAAATATTTATTAATGGTATAGTAGGTCAAACGGAATCTGTCATAAGTGTCTGACAAGCAGTCGTCGTTCTGTCATCGATTGCTGTTATCAACAGGACATCGACATCGATTTATGTCGACTCATTTAGTTGGCAATTCTGGCAACGACTTTGGCCATCAATTCGCGGTCTGAGCCGCATTTGGCAGTCCGCCATTTGGCAATATCCCCTTGTTGAACTTTCAAGTAAGTCCCAAGCCGATAGAATCCCCTCTCTCCAACCCCTCCCCCTCCCCTCCACATCGCCCGATACACCCCCTCGCTCTATAGACCACACGTGGCGCGCATTCAATGATAACGCGTCATGAAAATCTCATGGCATATAATCAGAGCCGCATTCAAGCAAATCTCCAGGTGGCCCCGCCAATGTCCCGCCCCCTTCTTAGCTCTCTTAGTATGAATCGCCCAACAACCAACGTCTGGTAGAAGCTGCCTGTCTCTCTCACTCTCTCAGTTGAACTCTCTTTCTCTCTCTTATTCGCGAAGCAACGCACAGGCAAAACGCATTACATATGCCAATTTATTCATTTTATTCATATTGTGCCATCATGTGCCCTTTCTCTTGAACTTTATCCTCCATCTCCTTTTCCCCATTCCTCTCCTCCTCCCCTTAAGCCCCCTCAAAGAAGCACCAGGCGTTCCATATGCCCTTTGCCATCGTATAGTGGCCCTCCTTGGGCCGCGACTTGGCCAACATCTTCCGTTTTCATGTGCGAACTTTGGCCACTTCGTACATATACCCTGTACCGAAAGCATATGAAGAGTCTGCAAACTCATGTAACAAGCAGAATGATTCTTAACAAAGCCTATTAATATACACTTTCCTGATCAGCATCAACATCAACGACTATACTATATTTATTAATTTAAAGTTGATATAAAGTACAATTTAACATTCATAATTAAAAGCAACAAAAATTATGTTAAGTTGAAAAATTTTCAAATTTATGTAACATTCGTTGCAAGAGTTCGGAAAGTCCAATCCCATGATCATGAGAAGATAAAATGTAAGGGTTTTTTATATATTTATAGTCAGTCTGTATAAACAAACAGATATCAAAGATTGTAAGATGCACCAAATTTGTTTATGTATGTTTACATATGTATGTTTACATATGTATGTTTACATATGTATGTATGTACAAGCAGATCAGTTAGATATCAACTTTCAAATTTATTATCAATTCTTTTATTTATAATAGATGTTGGTTTACCTATTTACTTGCTGTTTTTAATGACATTTAATATCAAATTTGTTAGCCCTTAATATTTATCCAAGACGCACTTTTTCAGTAAATTCTAATTTAAGTGCACTATTATTAATTATTATGTTTGATTATTCGCCTCTAAATTAAATTTCACAAATTATAATTTACGTCTACTTCGTAAACTAATTGATATTTTCAAGAGAAATCATAAGAATTCAAGTTTCCATGTATTTACATTAAAAATTTATTCACACTAAATAAGTTTATTAAAAGCACACATTTAAAGCTAAAGCCAAATATCAAATAAATAAAACAAATATATAAAAAAGTTAGAATTTGCTCTGCAATTATCGCTAGGATCAGTATCAAATACCGCTTTTCAAGAGACAATTATACATTATATTATTAGTATATATTTGTTTTAATATTTATTTTTGTTTATATTAATATGTACATCGCAGGGTATTTAGTAGTCGAGCACACTCGATTTGAAGCTGTCTTGCTTTCTTGTTTCGCTTTAGCTTTGTTTGTTTGTTTGCCAGTTTGTGTGTCATTTGTTTGCATATCGTTATGTCTCTTTCTCTCGCTCTCCCGCTCTGTCTGTCTGTCTGTCTCTTTGTCTGTCTGCCTGTCTGTCTCTTTGTCTGCCGCTGTGCGTTTCTTGTTGTTTGTCTTGCGCTTGACGGCGGGCGCTAAAGAAAATGAAACAAAAGCATCTCTCGCCTCAACTTTAAGTAGCTGTCAATTTCTGATGTTCGCTCGACGCAACTCCCCCCCCCCACACACACATTTGGCCACGCCCACAATCCAATTGTTACGCCAAGCAAGGTGTGGACACACCTTATGTCTGTGTGTGTTGTTGCCCTGTCGATCAGATGCTCAACTGGCAGCAGCAACAGCAGCAACAACTGCCCCTTTTTTTTTTTTTTTGGTCCACACGGCAACGCGGCCATTTATGTCAGCATTTTTCAATTAAGGTTGTTTTATGTGCAGCAAAAGAGGAAATTAGCATTTATTGTTGTGCCCACACACACACACACACACACATTCGCACAACATGAAAACTCGTTTATTTTTTCGCAGGCATTGCGCGACGGCCTTCCGACAACGTTTGTTGCAATCTTGAAAACTGGCGGCAACTGGCAGGAAATGAAACTGCCGCATGACCACACCCCACTTAACCTACTCCCACGCCACCCCTTTGACCCTCCTGGCCCCCTGCACTTGAGGCATAAACTGCATATAAACTTGCAACAAAAAGACGCAAGCTACTAAAATCAACGCAAGTCGCACTTTGAATTACAAATGTTGCTCGTAATCCACTGTTAACTGGCAAGCTGGCGAACTGGCAACTGGCAAACAGTCGTCTGGCAATCTGGCTGAGCACTCAATACGCAGAGGGGCGGGGCCCCCACGCCCCCTTTAAATGTGCTAATTTGGAATGCGAATGCGCTTCGAAAATGTTTGCCCAATTTGGTTGGCCAACATTTAAAACATGACTTGACAATCACGCACCGCTTTTCCGCTTTTCCCTGGGCCCGTGGACATGAACGTGAACCGTTAACATTGCTTATGGGCAAGGGGCAAGGGGCGTGGCCACTGTTTTTGTTGTTGTTGTTGCTGCTGTGACGTGACTACAGAGCAAAAGTTTAAGTCATCAACTTCAACTAGATAGCGTCGAGCGTTGTTTAACAGACGCAGCAACAACGGGAGCAACAGCAACAACAACAACAACAGCGGCAGCACGACAACAACAAACTCAAATAGTAGTTGGGAGAGGAAGGAGAGTGGGAGGAGAAAGGGGCAATGGAGGCGAGAGTCGGCATGGGAGGCGGCATCACACAGAGAGAATATTAATAAAGCTAGAGTGCCTAAAATAAGAGAATAGCTTAGAAAAGCTAACAATTGCAGGATAAGGAGAAGAAGTACGAAAGCGAGGATAAAGACTTTAAAAGGTACATTCCACATACAGAGCATAGACATATATACACATGTACAGACATACATGTGTATGTAACTGTTTGAGAATTCATTTATATATATTTATACGGGCACTCAGCAGGTAATTCTAATCAACAATCATGACATCTGATTACTAATTTTTACATTCAGCTGAATATTGACGGCAATCAAATACAGAAAGTTATCACATCGGTATCTTAACACGAATGTTTGCTACCTAATTCGTGGAAGTGTTTAACAAATAACTAGAAATGTTGATAACTGTTATGCTTATCGATTTCACATAAATAAGCTGTCATTAGTTTATTTAGTTATTTATTATTTTTTTTTGTTTGTTTAATTTTTATTACTATGGTAAATTTAAAAAAAAAAATTAATAATAAGGCTAGAGTGCTGAATCAAATCAAGTACATAACATTTTCATACCGTATCTTAACAATAATTTTTCGTATCTTAGATGCGTACAAAAAATATATTTAAAAAATTTAAAGACCACTGTTCCTTTCCTAAATATTTTCGGAGTCACTTAAATCAGCTGCCTTTATTAAATTTAACTAGTCGGCGGTGCTACAGTCGAGCGGTACTCGACTGTCGAAAGACCCCGTACTTACTATGCAAAAGCAAACACTGCTTAAAGTCATGTAATATAAGTCGCTACAAACATTTAATGTGTTTTAATATATATATATTTTCGCCCAAATATATTGAGGATACGTATATCAATTTACATTAAAGATATAATAAATGATTTAGTAAAGCACATCATCAAATTTAACAGATGCACAAAATAAATTGATTTAAGCATTAGGGAAAGCAAGAAAGCGATAAGAGCATTTCCCACATCTCTTAATCATAAACCAAAAAAAAATCAAATATTAACATTGAATTGATGTAACTGCAACATATATAAAATGTCAGGAAAACATTAATAAATCTTAAAAATAAAAAAGTCTGTTCAAGCCGGGATTCGAGCTCGGGACCTACATATGATCTAAAAAGTCTGCAAATATTAAAAAAAAAAATTAAAAAATTTGCTCTCGCTGGGAGTTGAACCCGCGACTAATTGCTAATTTACTGGGAACTTTGCCCCTTAGGCCACCGAAGCCAACTTTACAAATGCAAAATGCAGATATGTTAAGACTACAATGATTTATTCTTTGCCAGTTATGATTTTCTGCAACATCATTTTAAAATTTAATAACATTAAAAAAAACATTTGGGGATCATCTGCTAACAACTTAATTTTATTGGTCAAATAATAAATACTAACATTTTGAATTGATAAAAATGCAACACTTATATAAAATATCAACATAACACAAAAAAATTGATTTTAAAAACAAAAAAAATTTTGTCCGTGTCAGGATTTGAACCCGCGACCCCCTGACACAACTGACAATGTAAGCAAAAAACTAGGCGTCTTTACACGTTGCGCCACAGTCGCTCTTTGAAATCCACTGTCCAGTAATAGATTTCATTGTTACTGGACTGTAAGTCAAAAGTAATTAATTGTATTCATTGATTGTTGTTGTTGCTGCTAAAGTATGGCAAATAAAGGAGAATTTAGTTGTTCAATATCTTCTCTGTTTATTATCCGATCGCGATGAAATTTTCAGCACATATGGAAAGTAACAATATCTTCGTCTATGCTTAATAAGGAATGTCTATCTTTAAAATTGTCCTTATAATTAAGATTTTCTAATTTGTGGGCGTTTAAGGGGGCGTGGCCAAAATCTAAAACAAACTCGAGATCTGCTTACAATATAGACGCACCTACATACCAAGTTTGAAGTCTCTAGCTTTTATAGTCTCTGAGATCTAGGCGCTCTTACAGACGGACAGACGGACAGACGGACAGACAGACATGGCTATATCAACTCGGCTGTTGATGCTGATCAAGAATATATATACTTTATGGGGTCTGCCACGCCTCCTTCTGCCTGTTACGCACATTTTTTTTTGTGACAAAGTTAATAGACCCCTATACTTTTTTAAAGTACGGGGTCTAAAAATTAGCTTAACAATTTTAAAATTTTACGTCATTTCTAAACAAATATTCTGGTTTCTTGGTTTTAGGAACACTACAAATTGTTAAATTGGTATAATGCTAAATTTATTTTATCAATAACAATTTTTTTTTAAATTGAATACATATAAAAAAAGAAAAATTTGTATGAATTGGTTAATTATATAAATTAATATATATTTAAAAATTATTTTGAAATTTAAAAAAAGTTTAGAATTTTGTGACTTCGAAAATATGTTGTCTGATATTTGAGGAGCACTGTTATATCAAACGGTTATTTTTAAAAGCAGTTCCCTTCAAAATACTTAAGATTTGTGGAACATCTCTGTGTGTTATTTTGTTATTTACTTTTTATAAATATTAATTTTTAATTAAAATTATTATTATATAAATAAATAAATAAAAAAAATTTTATTTCCCATCCATGGTAGTTGCAGATATTGAAAACATGAATCTTAGTCGTGGTTTTTCTCAAGTGTAGTACTCGTACGAACAATTCTTTTGGTAAACTTGGCGCAGCGCATTGCACTTTGATATAAATTGCACCCGGGCCAACTACAGTCGTAGTTGCTGAGAGAGGGAGAGAGACAGAGGCATGGAGAGAGTGGAAGGAGACGGAGAAAGATGGACAGCGACACGGTTAGACAGAATTTACGCTTTAAAGTTTAGATAGTGTTGGGGCTATAATTTTAATTAAATCTGGGCACTATAGCAAGGCGTTAACAATTTTTAACATAGTTTAAGTTACGGTTTGTCTAAAGTGTGAAATGTATGGCAGCTCAACATTCTATTCTTCTCTTTCTTTCTATCTCTTTTTCTGCTTTCATTTTTTGCTCTCCCACTGTCTCTCTCTCTCTCTTTTGCACTTGCTGTCCTTTTGTGTGAACTCATCTTAAACTTTAATTAAATGTATTGTTTTTTCCCTCAACGCACATATGAATGAGTATGTGTATGTACATGTATGTATGTGAGTGCATGCGTGTGCATGTGTGTGAACGTAAGCTTGTGCATTCCTTCTTACGCTTCATTTGCTCTGCCTGAAGTACTCACTCTCTGCTCTTCGCCTACTTTTACCACTCCTTCCTCTTGGCATACCCAGGCATTCGCCAGCATTCACAGCCAAAGAGATCGCCGCAAAAGTTTGTACAACTTTTGCGTTTTGTTCCACATGCTTGGCGCACACTTCTCTCGCCACATACATAGCTGGGTGAGAGCGAGCGAGTGAGAGACATGCATGCATGTATGTACATATGTATGCGTTGTGTGCATGGCATCGTGTGTGGCATCGAGTTTTATAGCATTCAGCATGCAATTGTGCGAGTGGCATACAAAAGAGCCTCTCGGCAATCGGCACTCGACACTCGCTGCCTCCTAAAAGATGCAGCCCCCCCTCCCCCTAACCTAACATCACCTTTCACTTACCGATTTCAACAGAATTTTTGCAGCTCGCTCCTTCTACTAGGTGGAATTCCCCAAGACTTTGGCGTAAAGTTTTTCTACTTTTCTAATGAGCAAATTCTTTGGCCACGCATTTTCTGTTGCTCCACTTACGACCATTTATTATTGGATCATTGAATTGCTCATCGACTTTGAATTTGTGATTGTTAGTCTATACGACAACTTGCCCAGCATCTCTAGCGACTCATCCAAGCTCTTATTTGTTAACTTTTCAGATTATTATTTCCCTTCTGCTTTTCTCGTTCCTTTCAATTTCAATACTTCACCTGTTGCCATTCCACGCCGTCTCGTAGATTGATTCGTTTTGACAATTGAATTTACATATTTTCTGTGCAACTTTTACGAATATGGCATTTGAAACAGTTGCCGGATTATTCATTCACTTTGCTCATTTCTTCTTATTCTTTTGAAGCATCAAATCGGATTATCTCTATGGTCTGTGCTCGTTGTGTTTGCATTTGTTAGTTTCTAACCTTCTATTTGAGGTTTCTTTTTAACCCTTAATTACTTATTTATCGTTGACTGGCAACAGTGCAACCAATTTTGTTATTTAAATGCAAATTTTTTTTAATTTGTGATAGTTGCGATAGTTTGGCGATAGTTCTGCAATTGTTCAGAAACCAATGCTTCTTAAATGTCTAAAAAAAACTGTTGAGAGATTTGAATTATTATTAGATCAAATAAAATCTTATTATATTTGAAATTGAATAAATATGTATGATGTACAATGTGATTTTTGTGACTTCGAAAATATGCTTAACCCAAAAAAGACTCTTTCATTTTAAGAACACCGACATATCAGTTAATTGTTTTCAAATTCCCCAGCGATTTTTTAAACGTAGATGAATGTTTTTCTGTTTTTTTTTTTAAATTTAACAACAATATAATAGATTGCAATCAAACAACAGCTTGTTGAAATTCTTCCAATGCCTAAAAATTAATTTATATAAACAATAAAAATATTTATAACTGATGCGTTTTTTCTCTTTTTCTAAATTCTTTTAAAGTATTAATTAATTAATTTAATAATTTGTTATTGTTTTTTGACTTCACTGAAAATTTTTGTTTGTAATTAAAAACATTTTGATATCTTAACTTATCTTAAAAAAATGTATTTATCTGCAACAACTTAGTCTGTGCGGAAAATTATTTCTTTGCTTAAACGAGGTTGGTGTAACGGCCTTAAATCAATAAGAGATCAAGTTCTTCCAATTCTCAGACACTGTTCTTTTTCTTCTAGTATATTCATGTAACTAAAACAAAATTAACTTTATGGCAATATCCATACTTTTGTAATAGTCCAAAAAAATTGGAAAATTTTCTTTTTATACTAAAACAGTTTTTCATTAAAACAGCTCTATTAAGAAGTGCTTATTTTATTTATGAGATCCACTTAATCAGCTTAATATTTAGCGAAATCTTAAAATAATAGTTGAACAATAGTTTCACATTATTTTTAACAGGCTGTAAGTTGTAAGTCTATTGTTAATAATTACCCTAGCTGAAATTCGAGTTGTTTTAGAGTTATTCAATTGGGAAAGTTTAGCTGACGGCTGAGTAATAATATTTAATCAGTCAGTTGTATGGACTTATCAGATTTCAACTTGATTCTATTTTGCAGCTAGCTTTATTTCGTTTTATCATTTATTTTATTTTATTTTACAATTGAAGAGTTGGCAGCACTGGTTGTTAGCCTGCAACTTGCTTTTTCATTGTGCTTGAGCTATGGGGTCTGGCTGTGGCATTTTGTCTGAACCATTCCACCGCCTTTTCCTTTCTCCTCCTCCACTTCTGCAGCTGCTGTTGCTGTTGCTGTTTCTGCTTCTGCTTCTGCACTTCATGGCCTTTTCATTCGCCTTCATTTCAGCTTGTCTGGCAGCAATCCACTTGAAGCCAGCCACAATTTTTGCTCGCAAGCCGCAAGCATCAACAGCCGCAGCCTCAGTTTCAGCCTCAGCCTCAGCCTCAAACTCAGCCTCAACTTCAACCTCAACCTCGACTAGAGCAGCGCCACAACAAATTGCAAAAACATTTCCATGCGACTTACTTACATTTCTTTGTGGCGCTTGCTCTTTCTCTTCAAGCTGTCGGTTGTCTATTTTTTTCTCTGCCTCCTCGTTCCTTTATCTGTCGCCGTCTGTCTGCACCCAAATCCAGCATCATCAGCTTCAACAGCCGCGCAGAGCTTCTGGTTTCTTTCATGCTATTTTGCCCACTTAATGCCTATTTATTGCCCCTTTAATCCGTGCACAGGCATTCAAGCCTGAACTGAACTCGACCCAATCCGACCGAAGAAATTCAAAGCAACCGAACTCGATCTGCAATTTCTAAACTCGTATTCAATATGAATGCCCACACAATTACCTAATTGATATGGCATTACTACAGCCAGCGCCATTTGAAGATTCAATTTAAATTATTTGCTTTAACAATTAAAAGCGCCCATTATTCCAATCCCTTAGCTCCAATTTGCAAATCCCCTTTATCTACTACCATCTGCTTCAGTTGCATTACCAGAGCTGCTGTTGAAATGTCTGTCATAGTAATTATTATAAATAAGGCGTTAATAAATTTATTTGGAAGTTTTATTACAGTGATGATGCTGCTGCTGTTGATGTTGATGTTGCTGCTGCTGCTGTTGATGTTGTTGCTGCTGCTGATGACGTTGCGAGTGCACACAGACAATTTCATTAAAATGTTGCATAGAGCTTAAGTTGCTTTTGCTTCAGCTGCAAGAAAGACGTGGACTTGGACTTGGCGTTGGATGTGGATGTGGATGTGGACGATGATGATGATGATGACGACGACAGGCAAAGCAAAACCAATATCAAATATTTAAGCACTTCAAATTGCTCGTTTGCACTTACGAAAATAACTACGCAACATTGCAGCAGGCAAAGTCTTGGACTAAAGCGAAGATAGAGTTCAAGATGGAAATGAAGATGAAGCTGAAGATGGAAATGAAGATGAAGATGGAGATGAAGATGAAGATGGAGACGCAGAGAAAGTGCGATGGCAAAGGCAAAACTAAAGACGATAAAGTTGCTGCCAGTTGCAGTAGCTGTTGCAGATGTTGCTTTTGTTACATACATATAAATTTAGATAGATGGACACAATGCATACATATGTACGTATGTACATATGTATATTTAAAGATATAGATATTAAACTGCATTTCCTGTGCTTGGCATTATCAAAAATTTAAAGTTTGCCATCTTTTAGTTGTACTTCCTTAAGTTGCAAATTAAAATCCCACGAGTAATGCTGTGGATGTTGCCGTTGTCGTCCGTGTCGTCGTCGTTGTCGTTGTCATTGTCGTCGTTGTCGCTGACGTTGTTTCGCAGTAGACTTGCTTGCATATATGTATATGTATGTATCAACTATATATAGAATATATATGTATATACTATATACAGACATACATCTACACGCACACTTTTGCCGAGCATGGTTTATTTAACAAGAACAACAGACAGAAATGAACACACACTCTCGCACAGACACACACAGACAGCCTTTCAACGTTCCAATGGCGACGACGGCACGTAAAATGACCCACTTTTGGTCTTTGGCATCAGCCACATCGCCCATGCTGCTGATGCTCCTCTGCTGCTCGACTGATGCTGCTAAAAAAAGAATCAAAGAAATCAAATGGAAGAGTTGCTACCAAAAAAAAAAACAAAAAGCACCATCAAGACGATGAAGAAGAAGCAGCAGCAACAGCAGAATGGACAGCAGCTAGCGACAAATGACTAGATTCTTAAACTCAACTCAAAACTCAATTTGTTGCTCAGTTGTGTGCTCAATTTTCGG
This sequence comes from Drosophila subquinaria, assembly GCA_037043405.1. NCBI lineage: Eukaryota > Metazoa > Arthropoda > Insecta > Diptera > Drosophilidae > Drosophila > Drosophila subquinaria. The sequence continues at coordinate 157,548 of JBAMBL010000370.1, read as the reverse complement.
AATGCGCTCAAAAGTAGGCAACACTTTTTGGCTGTGCAGCCAAAGCTCTCAGTTGAGTGTGCAGACGTGTGCTTTCTCTCTCTCTCGCTCTTTCTTTGTCGCTCTCTTTGACTTGGACTCACAAGTTGTGAGTTGCCCAGTTGACACATTTGTACCAAAACTGGTACAGTTTTTGGATCGCAGGTACACAGGATCACTTTTTCAAAACTACTCTAATTATTTTTAATAAATTTCTAAAATTAAGTACATATAAATAAACAATTTTTTTATTTATTGAATAACTTCGTATATTACACTTGCTTATAGATTGAGCTATTACATGTGTTCATTCTAAATCCAGCTATACATAATTTTAAGCAAATAAACAGCTTCTGTGTTAATTAACTTTTTATTCATTTCAACTTTCTTTTTATATAAGAAAAAATACAGCGGTCTATTTTAAATTATTTCACACTTTTTTTGAAAATGGTACATTTTTTTCTAAAATCTTGTGCAAAATATCTTCATAAAATTTATTTATTTATTTAACATCCTAGTGCTACAATTTGTAAGGGACTTATGATTATTGCACTAGTCACAACATAATACAGTAGTTTTAATCTTATGATTGGTATTTCAATTATTTAAAATTAACTCATAATTAAACTTAACAATTCGATTAACATTTTTTTTTTACTTTTCGTCTATATCTATTTTGTATATAAAATAAATGCTTTAATATTAAATTATTGTACACTATTTACGAAAATGGTACATTCTTCTCAAAAGTCTGGTACATTATATATTTATGAAGTGGCAGCCGTACTCACAACGGTAAAAGGGTGGACTCGAAGGGAGGGAGGGAGAAAGGAAGTGGGGGGGTTAGACGCTTTAACTTTGGCGCGCGCGTTAAGTTAATGTCGCCTTTGCAGCGTCTCGCGTCGCGTGTTGTGATGCGACTTGACTCCGATTGGGATTGTGGACTTTGGTCTAACGATGGCTTTTTTGGGGATTGGGGTAGGTAAGGTCGCAGCTAGCATTATTCGTCGAGTTATTGTGCGAGTGTGCGTGTGTGTGTGTGTGTGCGTGAGGCGCGTGTTTGTGTTTCTAAGTTCGTTTGCTACTGCTAACAACCCAGCGCTAAAGTTTTGCGGTAATGGCGCACTGGGACGTCGCGACGGCTGTCAGCCGCTCTGCTGATGGACTGTCGCCGTTGGCCATACGATGACAAAGGGACTGAGGGACGGAGTGACGGAGGGACTGAGGGACTGACTATATGGAGGGGCGTAACTCTGTTTCTGGCTTGTTCATGACTCGCGTCCATGCAGTGCCGGACCATTAGGCGACGACGAGTGCGTATTACTTAGCTGTAAACTTGCCACTCGATTGTGTTGGCCTTCCACAATTTTAGCTACAACGTTAACATTTTGCCGCTCAGCTGAGCAGCCACTCTCCAGTCCCCCATCCCTTCCCTTCCCTCTCCCACGCTCTCTGTTCTGCCCTAGACATGCTCTCATGTTATACGACTAGAATAATTTTAATTGAAATTACGAAAGGAAGCTAAATTACACAGTCTAGCATTGTTAATTTTCCTCGTCTGAGGTTTGCATTACTTCTCTCTTTGTTTCATTTATTTATTTAATATGCATACATACATACATATACATTATTTTTATGTTTTTATGTTGCTTTTATTATATTTCTGGCCTCCGAAATTATCATTTTAAATCATTTTGTGTGCGCCCACAAAAGTATGCAAATAAACGTCGTAATACATTTTTGTCGGTATTTTGTTGCTGGTACAATTGTTGTTGTTGTAGATGTTTTTGTTATAGCTGTTGCTGTTGTTGTTGTTGTTATACATAGCTGTTGCTGTTGTTATAGCTGTTGCTTTGTTTTCATACCCTTAAACAAAGGCTTATAGTTTTATGAAAACATATTAAAGTCGATCTTTACTTACAAATTTTAAGTTAAAGCTATTGCTTACACTGAAAAAAATTAACAGATAATAAAGTCATCATAATATTCGATTTACAAAAATATATGCAATTTAAGAAAATTATACAAAAATACAAAAAGAGGTTCTCCCTCATTTTTATAAATTCTGGTTCTGAATGCATTGTTTTTATCAGTGTAGCATATTAAGTTTTCTTGTCGAATAGATTCAAAGCGAAAAAGAATTGTAGTCATATCTTAAATGGTCTGGCCTTAATGTAGCATACATATATTCAGATATAATATTTTTACATTCAATTTCAAACCGATCGCATGAATTTCAAAACTTATTGATGAACATTGAGTAGATGAGTAAAGTAATTGAGATGTAAAGAGTATATTTGAGTCTTTTACTCTTTAAATACAAATTTTTTTTAAGAAATTTAAGAAAGCTTGCTTTACTCAAATTTTAAATGATTTTCCTAGACTTATTTATTTCTATTTATTTCATTTCACAAAAGGTCACCTTTTCTTTTTTAAAAATTTCTGTTGAAAACGTAACAGATCAGCAAGAGTATTCAAATTTCGGCTTAAAGTGCTTTTTTCCCATATTGTTTTAACTGCTGTGAAATCGCCGTGTTGAATTCGTGTAGTTTATAAGTGTGTGTGTGTGTGTGTGTGTTTGTGTTTGTGTGTGTGAGTGTTTGGGAAGATATGCGATTCTATGCCGTAGTTCCGCCGAGCTAACGCTTATTTTGTCTTTTTTTATTTTTATTTTCAGTTTTTGGTTTCGGTTTTTATTTCATGGTTGATGTTATGTTTTTTCCTTATATATTTTTATTTTTTGTGTGTGCTGAGTTGTGTTTTTATTATTAAAATTATTCCTATAAAGTAGAGTGGAGCCGTAAAACCAGCGCTTCAAATGAAAATCGCATAGCAACATCAAGTGGAGCAACAATAATAATAAGAAAAAAAATATGAAAAAGAAATAACAGGCGAGGCGGACTGAACAGGACAGTACAGCATGGCGCGGAACAGGAGGGGATAGAAGCAAAAAGACAAAAAAACTGAACTGTGTTACAAAACGAGCAGCTGAAAATGAAATTAGTTTTAATAAAGTCAAAATGCCACAGGAAGCCGAGAGACTAGGCGACCACGCGACATCAGAGTCACCACAATGGGCTTTAAATTTGAAAAGCAAATGAACAATAGAGATAAATTAAATCAAATGTGATGAAATCACAATGGAAATACTTGTAAATAGGACCACTTGCTGGCTATTCGACTATATAATCACTTCCATAGCGACCCAAAGAGCATAACCAATTGGATTGTCAACGAGAGTTAAAAATTAAATTAGAAAACAAAAAAAAATCCAAAATGGCAAGTTTAACATTCCAGCAGCTTTGCAAGCGGGAAAAGCGCATTACTGAGGTTTAAATAAAAACAAAAGATCGATTTAATCAATTGCTTAATGCAGCGGAATTTAAAGTAGACGAACTAGCTAAATAATAAGAATTATTTTAAAGTCTAACAGACTTTAAACAATCAGCTTAACGGATTTGTGAGACAATTGAAATACAAAGGAAAGAAATAATTAGAAATCTTATGTTTGAATTTATTTTGTATTTGTTATTTATAGACCAAGGCTCAAGGAACAAGAAGTTTATTTGCAGCAGCATTAAAAGCATAAACAATAGAGTTAAAGATGTTCGACTAACATAGTTTCAAACCATAGTATGATAGGTATCAGGTGGCTCATTAGTTCAAGGCCAAAAATTCTGCTGGCTGTCGGGCCAAATTCGAGTTTCCAGTTCCAGCCACAATAGATTATTTCATTAAATTTCTAACAATAGTACGAGTTCCTTTGCTTTATGCATTACGGCAGAAATCAACAACATCATAAGCTATCAAATTGCAATGCAATTTTGAACACGAATCAGTTTCTACTATTTATATGAGAGTAAAACAGGCATTTCCTCTGTTGTTCCTCTGTTCAGCTCGGTTGCTTTGTGGGTTTCTCATTAGTTATCGATGGCACATTAACTGTTTACAACAGCTTTGGTCAATTGCTATTAGTACATTTGTTTGTCTTTCAGGACTTTCATTCTGTCAATTCCCATTTCACTCATCACTGGCTGAATTCTCTCGACCCTCGACTGAAGCTTCAACGGCATTTCCATTTGCCACAGTCAACTTCTCCTTCTCCTCTTCCTCCTTCCTCATTCTACTGACCCAAAGAGGGGCTCTACTTATGGCCAGGCACTCACTTGTACACGTATTTGTATATAACTAACTAACTCTACACACACACACGCATACACACTCGCACAGAGTTTGTCTAGATATAAAGTGTACTGCAAACATGGAGGGTTGTTCTATTCTGTTGTTGCTTTTGTTTCTCGTCTATTTACTCAAACTATTTGCACACTGTCCTCAATGTGTGCCTCTGACTGCATGTAAATGTATGTACATATGTGCATGTGTGTGTGTGTGTGTGTATGTATGCATGTCTGTGTGTGTATGCTTCTCTATTTCTCTCTCTTTGTTGTCTTGTCTCTCTGTGCATTTTTGACATTTGCTGTCCATTCTGCAGACTGATTGGCGCCATTGGCCCCATTCAGATCACATAAAGAACCAGCATCAGTTGCTGTTCCAGCTCAAGTTCCCTTCATTTCAGTCTCAGGTTCTATTCCAGTTTGCTCATACTTTCACCTTACTTTCAACTCTAGTTCAAAACTATAATTTTAATTCTAGTTACGACTCTGTTTCCAAATCTAGCTGCAAATCTAGTTCCCACTCTTGGCAACTGTAGTTCCGACTATGGCTCGGTCTCCAACACATTACTTCCGATTTGCGAAACTATGTAATCTTAATTCTAGCTCAATCCCTAGCTACGACTAGTTTCAATTCGAGTTCCAACTCAATTACTGGATTCTAGTTTAAATTCAAGTTCAAAATTTAATTCTAACTCTAGTTACAATTCAAGCTTAAATTTTCAATTGCAACTCAAGTTCCAATTTTATTTCCAACTCTTTTTTTTATCCGACTAAAGTTTGATTTTTATGTATTTATTTATTTATTTATTTGCTTCTTAGCGCTACAAGACAAGTCTTAGGTTAAACAATGTAAATGAAAAATCAATTCTTATAATTCTTATTATTATTATTACAGCTATTTATAATTTTATTGCGCGGTATAAATAAGGAATTTTTTTTTTTTTAAATTTTTTTTTTTGCTATAATACTAGCTCAAAGTCTAGTTCTTAATCAAGCTCCAATTTTATTTCTATCTCATGCTCCAACTCTAGGTCCAACACCAGTTCCAATTTAAATACCAACTCTACATTCATCTCAAGTTTCACTTCTAGTTCCAGTTCAAGTCTTCATTAGGTTTCCAACTACAGTTCCAATTCTAGCTCCAACTCAAATTTTCACTTCCAATCACGTCCAATCTCCAGCCCAACATCAAAGTCAGTTTCTTTTCCAGCTTCAGTTTCTGCTCGAAATCGATCTCCAGTTCCAGCTCCAGTTCTCACTACAGCTTGAACTGAAACCAAGGCCGTTGGCAATGTGAGAGGGCTAGAAACCTGAATGAGTTAGCCTAATAGAACAAACAATAAACGCTGCAACAAGAGCAACATTAAACGCAGTCACAGTTATTGTCGTGAACAACTCGCATTCTCACTCGCCAACTCCAACTCGGACTGCGCCTCCGCCTCCGCCTCCGTCTCATTCTCCGACTCCGCCTCCAACTGCTGCAGCTGCTCCTCAATGGGTGCTTGGCATTTATGGACTTGCCTTGCGGCAAAAGTTTCTGCAACATTTTTGGAGCCAAGGCAATAGACTGAGCGGGAGACTGCGAGAGTGAGGGAGTAAGTGATAGAGAGAGAGAGAGGAAGAAAGTCTTGGCCATTTCGAGTGCAGCAAAACTGGCGTTGCAATTGTTGGCGGATTTAGCACTGTTCGCTTTATGGCCCGACAGCTGGCCAGGCGCAGTTGGCAGTCCAGATCCGAGCCATCCACGAAAGCGGCCAACGATTGCGCTGGGACAACGGCAACGACAACGCAGCAGATGCGATAAAAACGAATCGAATCGGATATTTTTAAGTTGAAGCGGATTGTCCTTTACTCCGTCTCCATTCCGCCTGACCCTTTCGCCTGACTCCGGCATCAGTTTCAGTTTCTGCTTCAGCGAATTGCGAGTTTCGCTCGCACAATAAAACAGTTGCATTAATTTAATATTTGTCGAGAATTATTTAAATTTATATTCTCATATATAGTCCGCTCGTAAATATATTTCAGTAAGCGCTGAAAACGCGAGACAAAAGTGAACTTCAAAGGACAACAGAAAACAGAAAGCTGAAAAAATAAACAGAGGGACGACTGTGCAAACTCATCTCATAACCTTAACCCAATGAATAATCTCTGATTGCAGTTCTGTTCTCTCAGCGAAAAAGGGGTTGTTCAAGCAGCTTTTCCAACAATAGATGCAACGGTTTATCATAATAAAAGAGTTCATGTTACTTTGAGAGCTTTAAGCGACATTGTAAAGTTATAACTCTTAATCCAAATGAAGAGGGATTGTTGGAGCAGATTTGGGAACAGAGTGAAGTCCACTTTACAACACTTTATGGGAATAAACTTTGAATCGGACTTTAATCGAATTAACTAATAGAGTCTTTAGATCTGTAAGTGTAAATGTAGTCGAGCTCCCGATCATAGGATACCCGTTACTTACATAAATAATTTTAAAATATTTTTTATTGCATGCTTTTAGGCACTTACATTGCTTAAAAGCATTAATCAGCCATTGCCACCTTTTTATTTGTCCGATCTTGTAACGATTAAGAAAGATGATAGGTAATAATGGTAGTTTACGTTAATTAGTAAAAAAAAACCTTATATCTTAAGAGATGGCAATGATTTGTAACAAACTTGACATGCGTGGGGTGATCGAAATCTGTGTGCTAACTCTTATAGTCTCTGAGATCTAGGCGCTTACACGGACAGACGAATAGACGGACAGGGCTATATCGACTCGGCAGTTGATGCTGATCAAGAATATATGTATATACTTTATAGGATCGGAGATGCTTCCTTCTCCCTGTTACGTACTTTGCAACGAATACAATATACCCTTTTGCTTATTTTTTAAGTAACGGGTATAATAAGCAACTCAAGCATAAACTTTTTTGTAACTTCTTCTGCTCTCTAAACTTTGAGCTCAAAGGTCCATCTGAATTATTTCAAGTCATGCTTAACATATAAAAGAGCAGAAATATCTGAGATGGAACTAAAGCTTCATTTTATTAAAGCTTTTTACTCTCACATGAAAAGCTTCAAGAGTCTTGATCATCATATCATCATCGTATGAGGAAAAAACTTTAATATATAAAAACACTAGTTCCATCTTAGATATATCTGAGCACGTTGAATTGCGGTATTTTAAAGTTTTCATACTTATTTCCAGCAAGGGAATAAATCTATTAAGAAAGCTGCTAAAAAAGCTTTCCCAAGTAAGACCACTAACTACTGGCCCAGAAATGGATACAAAGGACTTAATAGGGGATTAGAAAGATGCTGATGAATAAGTCTCAAGGACAGACAACTTGAGTTTGACTTTGACTTGACCTACTCCATGATAATATAACTAATAGTATACAATGGCAATCAATTGGCGGAGCTTATAAGGGAGCTTTAGGTGACTTAATCCTCAGCGCATAACATACAGTTTGTCTTTGAAGTCTCCTACCCAAGTTTCCAATCCAAAACCTTCAGTCAGCTCAACGGGGTAAATACGCGAGCAATCGATTTAATTGCTGACCCCATCGAGGAAATTTACAACGAAGTATAAGTATGGAAGATGCGAGTATTGAAAGCGTCAACTCAAATGAGAATGGCTGCATTCAGGCATGAAATCGGCTTTAGGGGGAAAACACGCACAATGAATCAGATGCAGATAGTTGAGGGGCCCTCATTATGATATTGTATCGGTGGCGGATTGTCGGTAATTATAATGGGCATTACCGAGTAAATTACAATTGCTTTGTTGATTTAATTAATTTATTTAAATTTCAAATAAACTTTTTTGCCTGTTGTTTGTTTGTTGTTGTATGGAAATATGTACATAGATATATTTGCAAAAGTCCAACGGCCAATGAAATTATTTCTATCAATTATTTAAAACATTTGATGGGCAACCGAAACTCGTGTTGAACGGGGAAGGGACGAAATCGGAGGTCGGTGGTCGGAGTCTATGGCCTTTGGCCGAGAATGTGTCCAACACGTTTGGGTAAGAAGATTGCCCAACGGCAATTTCTTTCAACTTGTTTGCTGCTCAGCCATTTAAATATATTACCACATTGTGATACGAGGGCTAACAACAAAGAGGAGGAATGCTAATGGGCCAGGTGCTAAGGCTGCAAATGCGGATGTGGCTGCGGATGCGGCAAGTGACTGTGGCAGTGACTGTGGCAGTGGCAGTGGCAGCTATTGACCTTATTACGGTTACATTGTGGCATTTAAAGCTTAATCTATTTCCGAATAAAAATAGAAGGAAGAAGGAAGCATAAGCAGCAGGCAAGCCAACGAGATGTGCGCATATTTACACAGGAGAAAAGTCTTTTTTAAAATTCAAGCATAAAATACTTGATTATAACATAGATTTTAAAGTATGTATTATTGCTAAATAACCACAATATGCGAATAAAATGTCAACTAATCTTCATTTAAATAGTTTAAAAAACGACTAAAACATTTAATATCACTGTGAAAATTCCTATTTAAGAAATTTTAAGATTATCAACTGGAATTGATTTAATCAATTTTTTTTTTTTCTGTGTAGGTTAAGCTTCCTCGTATCTCGTATCTCTGATCTATGGGCCGTCGTATCTTCCGATGGCGCATGGCATGACCCTTGGGCCATTTTTTGGCATTTTGTTTTGTTATTTGAACTTTGGGCCAACTCGCATTATAATAACAGCCATATAATTATGTATTTTAGCCTGGCCAGCAGCGTAATGCATTGGCACTAGCAGGGTAGGTAGGTAGTTAGGTAGGTAGGTAGGTAGGGTGGATGAGGAGATTTTTGGGTGCCCGGAAAGGAAACGCTTATTATATTTGCCGTAGTTTTTAAGTGAACAGCACAGGCCCAATCCCTACCCCAACTCCTGTTCCTACACCCACTCAGACCCCTCCTCCTGCTCTCTCCTCCTGTTTCTGCTCCTGCTCCCCCCGTCCGTTTGCTACGTGCTCTGTGCAATGGAATTTTTGCGCTTTGCTGGCTTTTCAATGCTGCGAACTAAACTTTAACTGCACTGGCAATGTGATTGTGAGTGGGCAATAGAAACAGAAACCAGACGCAACGGAGAGGGAGGAGAATGTATCGTGGGGCTTGGAGCGGGGGGTGGGCGGTTTAGGAGCAGGGGATTTGTAGACTGCCTGGCGCTTAATCCTGCTTGTGTATATGGCTTGGCTATTAAATTTCCAGTTCAATGATTAACAAAATTTATGTTTTCGGCTTATATAAGTACATCTATATGTGCGTGTGTGAGTGTGTGTGTGTGTGTGTGTGTGCGTGTGTGCGTGTATGCGTGTGTGCGTGTCGCTGCCGCTGTCGCTGCCAAGGTGCGACTGCCGCCAACGCTAACGACGCCACGCAGCCTGATGCGAATGAAGATGAGACTGCACTCAAAAAAAAAAAAACATGATTTCCGAAACTGACACTAAAAATCTTACTTTAAGTTCACTTTTCACAATCCCAGAAATCTTAAAAAAAAACAAAATTTTTATGGAATACTTTAAGTACGTTTCGGGATTAATTGAAGTTAGTAAGAAATCGGATCATACAAGTTTAAGTACACAACAATCTTGACGGTATCCAAAACATACTCACATTAAGGTTCGTTTCATGCTCATCCCGTCAAATAACAAAATTAAGTACCTTTAAATAATAGTGTCTTTCGTTGGTTACACATGACAACACAGAAGACACTAACATTAAATCAGTTGAGAATTCTAAGGCGCAAGAATGAAAAAAATAAAACTTAAGCAGATCGTCTAGTACTTAACTTAAGAAATCTTAAGAACAAAACGGTATAAATTCAAGTACGGACACACTTAGCTTTAGGATAGCATATTGTTCTGAGTGTGAGAATGAACATGAAGATGAGGTGCAGAACCCGTAACTGAGTCAGAACCAGAACCAGTTGCCTTGAGGCAACTATCCAACACTGACACTGGCACCATCTCCGTCTCCATTTCCATCCCCACCTCAATCTCCATCTCCGTTTCCATCTTCGTCGCCAACTGTCGCGCGACGTGTCGGGGCTCATTAAATATGTATGTCTTGTGCTGAGCAGCTGTTGGCTGCGCTCAACAGCCCTGGACGGGGGTTTTTGGGTCTCGGATCTTGGCTTGGCTTGGCTTGGACGGCGTGTGGCATTCAATTAAGGCACATTTCTTGCTCGCTCTCGCTCTCTCACTTTTTTTTCAGTCGGTCTCTCGCTCTCTAATCTGTTTGAAATATTGACCAAGCGCAAAATGGTGTCAGGCCGTCGCCCAAAAGTATGGCAAATAGCATAAGCAAAAGGCAACAGCAAAGGAAAAAGCGAAAGCCTAAGCCAACATGCTCAGGCATGCAAAATAATGAAGTTGAAGCGCAATTAATTTGAAGTTGACGCACTAGCTCATGCAACCAGGGGGGCCAAACAGCCAGCCCACTTTCCCCACTTTACCATTTCCAGGTTCAGCATCAAAATCAACGTCAACGCTTACCTCGACCTGCTGCTGCTGCTGCCAGACACAGTCACAGTCACAACCCGCTCCAATCTCAGCCAGCAGCTGCTCCAAGGCAAAAGGTACACGGCACAACGTGCCTTAGCCTGGCCAACAGCAATCGCTGGCAAAACGACAACGGTAAATGCATTGGCCAACTGTCCTGGTCCTGGTCCCCCATTCACTGGCTTGATGTGCCTTTGGCCAGTCAACTGACTTACTTTACTTTGCTTAAATGGCAAAAAGAATTTTCTTCGCATTTTCCTTGCCTTTTTTATACCCGATACGCGTAGGCTACAGGGTATATTTATTGTATATGCGCTGCAATGTGTATAAAAGGCAGAAGGAGGTAGTAAAAAACTATATCCAAAAATTAAAAGTTTGTATATATTATTCTATTCTATATAAGAATGTCGAAAAATATTACTCAGAATTCGAAAATTCGGGAAAACAAATTAGAAATCGAATAATTAGGAATCCAAAATTACGAATCCGAAATTAGGAATACAGCTAATAGAAATCCAAAATTAGGAAGACAAAAATTGGGAAAAGCAAAAATTGGAAAGACAAAAATTGGGAAAACAAAAATAAGGAAACCAAAAATTGGGAAAGAAAAAATTAGATAAAGTCGTAATCAAAAATATTTTATTAAAATTCGCGCGATTTAAAAAAAATCTGAAGTGCCGCAGATTTCGCCGTGGCACCCCCGAATATCTTTGATTTTGGCTTTTCCCATTTATTAGCAAAAGACAACATTTGTCGAACCATTTATTTCAAAATCTACAAACATGTTTATATTGTGTGTCACCTTATATAAAAAATCAAACATTTTTCATCTTAGTGTTGGTCGTATGTATTGAGTGGCGATTTAAGACGGTTGTGTACCCTTTCATATTTTGATTTTGTATTTGTTTTGGTATCTCCAATGACAGGAAAAACAAAAATACTTTTCCGATTTTTTTTTTCAAATTTTTTGTACTCTGAATATTTTTCTTAGTTGAAATTCCTAATTTATGATTCCTAATATTGTCTTCCCAATTTTCAATTCCTAAAATTTTATTCTTGGTTTTTTTTTCTCTTTCAAACTTCTTTAAAAAAGTTTCGGAACTCGTATGAGGTACCATATTATTTACAAATGTATAACTCATTACTCACTTACTTTAAGACTGACATAACTCAAAAAACAAGATATGAATTTGAATTTTGTATGAACAATAGATATTTCCTTACGACCAACACTTGCAGCTTTTAAGATACAGCGCTCTTTTCGGAAGTGAACCTTCCCTTTACCATGATCAACCATCCCAATGAATCACATCGAGAGTAAATTGAAAATAGACAACGTCAGCGCATAAATTTGAATAGAATAAAATTAATATTTATAACAAGCCTTTCCCGAATTTCACTGATGTTTTTTTTACGCATAAACAGTGCTTAATTATCACACGAAATTGTGTTCTTCCATTTTGTTTGCTTTCAATGGCTTTCGAACACAAACTAAATTATTGTGAAATTCCTTTAAGGTTTATTCAACACAGCTGCTTTTCTTTATAATGGCGCAGATCAAGGTGAATTTATAATAAGGTGACGTGTTCACCACAGCTACCGTTTTTCGGAGAGCTATACTGACAGAAAGAGGTGACAGCAGACGAGAGCTGAGTTGTGTTGAAAGTAATTGCGCGGGAAATTCAAAAGATCACTGACGTATTACCCGATATTTGATTATTTAAATTAAATACCGGGTATCTTAAAGTCGGAGACTTTACCTTAGTGTTCTAACTTGTTTTTCTTGTCTTTTCATCTTGGCTTTGTTGTTTCTGCATTTTGTGCTAAAAAAAAAAACTAAGCACAACGGAGCCTGGGACTCTATATTGAGCCAAAACCAACTTGAGCACATTCTTTGCAAGTGTGTGTGTGTAAGTCTATATATGTATATCGGTTGTGTATGTGTATGAGTGTAACTATATAAAAAGCCGTTTTTCTATGTCAGTTGCATTTTTGTGTTACGCCTCAGTTACATTTTGCAAGAGTGTGTGTATATATATATATATGCATATATATATACACAAGTGTGTGTGTGTGTTAAACGAAGGGAGACACCGTTGGGTTGGAGGTTGTGTCGCAACTCCTCCTACTGCCTGCCACGCCCCCACCAGCAGCAGCAGCGGCAGCAACAGAAGCCGCAACGCGATAGGAAAAGCTTTTTTCAATTGTTTCCGTTTCGAGGTCATGACAAATGCATTCATTTCTCTTTATTTTCTGGCTTTTGTGCATGTGTTTGTGTGCGGATTTTGGAGCAAACAAGCGACTGGCGGCAATGAACTGTTGCCCCTCACTACACTCCCTCCCTCACTCCCTCCCTCTCTCTCGCAAAAGCCACCCAATCTCTATTTTCTCTGTTCCTCTTTCACTCAACACTCATACACACACACTTATGTATACATATATACATATACAGTGTAAGCTGTATGTCATTTTTGCGTTTAATGTCGAGACCTCAACAAAAATTGCTTACCTTTGGTGAGGCGCGAGACGATAACAACGCCCAACAACAACAACAACAACGACCGCAACGGCAAACGGCAACGACAACAATGTGTAATAAAAACAATAAGGAGGCTGAAAAAGCAGAAACAGCAAACGAAAGGTGGGTATATGCGATCCGTAACTACCCTGTAAATTATGCTCATGACTTGAAAACACAATAAAAAAATATAAAAAATAATAATAATAATATACACTGACGAGCAAAACTGTAACACGAATTCAATGCTCTCACTTCATCGGTCTGTATCTTCTTTCCTATTTTAGGTATGCTAAAGACCTTAGTCTTGTTTTGATGGGCATTTATTTTACTATGATTTCCCACAATCCAGTCACCAAGTAATGTGCGGCAAACTGCAAGCACGGTGGCGGTTCCATTATGGTTTGAGGCTGTATATATAAAAATAACGCGAAAGGAACATTATCTAATAATTCTGCAACAGAATCTTCCAGAAGTCATCGAGAATAATGGTCCTACTGCTGGAAAAATGCATTTTTCAGTAAGACAATGACCCAAAGGAATGTCCTGTTTGTTCAAAAGTTGGATGTCAAAACAAAAATTCCAGTCCATGAAGTGGCCACAACCATCTCCCGATGTGAATCCTATTGAAAAAATTATGTAGCCATGTATAATCGCAGCTGGCGAAATATGCGGTCCCTCCAAGTGGAATGATGGAGCTCTGGGAGAGAACAAGGACATATGGTACGCTATCTCCCCTGCTTTGGTGCAACGATACTCCCAAATTATGCTAAATCGCATAGGGGAACTAAAAAAATTGAAATAGCTGTGGATCATCATTATAAAATTATTTAAAAAAAAATTTGTTTAAAATATAACCGAAGTGCAAAACTGTAACATTTGCCTTTTTTTACATTTTGCTTCGGCATATTTCGTCCAGTTCATCAAATGTCTCAAATTTTCAGAGATCATAGTAAAATAAATGCCCAACAAAACAACAACTAAGGTCTTTAGCAGAAAGAAGATACAGACCGATGAAGTGAGAACATTGAATTCATGTTACAGTTTTGCTCGTCAGTGTACATAAATTAGTAAATAATTGGAAATAGCTATATAGTATATTCATTGTATTTTATATTCCATTACTTTTAAATTTAATATAAAATGCAAACTATTTAGAGTAGTGACTAGTGCCACAAATTATAAAATTTTTATTTTTAACACTTTAGTCCAAACCCAGCGAAATTGTGACATTTCAACAAGCAAATGGGTCTTATAAATAGGAGTAAAAATAAGCCAAAGCATTAACTAATTTTTATTAAAACATTAAGTAAGTTCGCATTATAAATTACCCATAAATTATAGAACTGTGACAATCTGCAACAATTAATCAAACAATTTTAGATTGTAAAATATATTTTTACATCTGCCCCATAAAATGTTGCTTTAAAACCCAATTACGTATAAATATTTCAAACCTAAGGTGCTCCAATTCAGTTATGTAAATGGCATAATTTAATACCAGTACAATTAGTATACCTGAAATTTCAAAGGAATATTCTCCTTGAATTACAGGGTATGAAAACAATAACTTAAAGCGTTTGACAGCAAGTCGACAGTTGAGTACTCTAAAAACCATTTTTAATTTAATAAATTGAGTGCACTACTAAATTATTTGTTCAACTATTTATTTTTTTATGAGTGCTCAGTGAAAAACCAACAAAACTAAAAGGCAAACGGGAATTGTCAATTAACAAATTTGCAACTGTCACAAATCTGACAGCAATTGCAATGCAGCAGCGTGATTTACAGATCAGTGTGCTTTTACTAACCAACCGACGGACAAGAGCTGCCTGATTTAAGCTTAGTGCAACTGTATGGCAACGCCTACACAGTAGTTTATCGAACAGGGCTGTGCTGTCTGAAAATTATTAGTTCAGTTGAATGGAAAATCACGGGGAAACGAAGTTACGAGCAAATTTCCCCATTCGAATAACGAAATTTTCGTTAGTTTTGATGAGCCTAGTGTATAACATAGCTGGCATAGCCTCCATCCAGACTGATGATGGGGCACCAGTAACAAAATCAGGCGACGACAACGGCTGCTGGCGATGGCGACGACAGCGACGACGACGGCGACGGCGACGGCGACTATTGCAAAGTGCTTTGACTTTGGCTCTGGTTGCTGCTGCCGGTTGCTGCTGCTGCTGCTGCTGCTGATTGTTGTTGCTAGCTGCTGGCAGTCGTAAAAAATGTAGTTTATATTCAAAATAAATGAGGTTGACTTTATTTACGCGCTTATGCTTTTTATGCGCTTTGCAACAAATACTGGTAACAACGACAATGGCAACAACAACAATAATAACAAAAACAACAACAACGACGACAGCAGAACAACAAAAATCATCAGAATTGCTGCCTCTGTCGTTGACTGCAATCGGGCGGGCGTACAAATCAGCAAATGCCTGTGGCAGAAGGAGAGGTGAGGAGAGATTTGCTTAAGCGTGGGCGTGGGCATGGGTGAGAGAGAGAGCGAGAGGGTTCTTTAGATAAACGTAGCGTAAGTAAGTGATTTAACGTTGTTGCTGTTGCTGTTGTTGTTGTTGTTGCTGCTGCTAAATAATTAATAAAAATAAAATAATTATTTTTGGTGTGCTTTCAATGCTGAAACGGAACCTACAAAACACACAGACACCCACAACCACCACAAGCATCCCTGAAAACAATTCGAATAATATTTGTACAGCCAAAATATTGTTGTTGTCGCTGCTGTTGTTGGTCGTTGACAAAACAGACAAAACCAAAAACTTTCGCTGTTTGGTTTTTGAATATTTTTCGAAAATTAATAGCGGGTAAAATGTGTAACGTTTTGTCATTGTCCGGAATGAGGCGGAGTTGTTGTGGAAGCGAGAGGGGCAGCGAGAGGAGGTTGACGATTGAAGGATGAAAGAGAGGCAGAGGAGGACAATAATACATAATATATATTGTTGGACTCTTTACACTCTCTTTTAGTGGCCGGACGCATTTGTTTGTGATTAAACTGAGCATCGGGAGCCTCTTTAGTTGTTGTTTTCGTTGTTGTTGTTTGTGCGGTGTGGGCGGGTTGTATGTATCAATGCTGTTGCCAGTGTATTGTTATAGTTACTGTTACAATTACAGTTACTCTTGTTGCCACCGCTGCTGCTGCGGTTGGAGGCGCCTGAAAGGATTGTGGCGTTTGTCCCTCCATAATACAATTAGCAATGGTTGCTGTGGTGCGAGACACGCTGGAAGTGGAAGCGGCGGCGGCGAGGGATGTTAATGTTGATGTGGCCATGAGCTGGGGCTGGGAGTGCTGTTGCGGCTTTAGCTTTATTGAATTCTGACTGAGAATGCGCCAGCCTCTCTCTGTGCCATTGCCTGTGCCTGTTCCTGACTCTGATGCTGATGGATGGATAAGTGGGTAACTGGATGGGGTGAAGGGAACGGGGTGAGACAGACAAGAAGAATTCAATCAATCATTTGGGCTGGTCAATAATCACTATACACTTCTATGTAAATGCGCTTGCCAAATGCTAATCAAAGTTGAAATCGGATTAATGATACAGAAGTGCTATCATCTTATGAAGCATTCACATCAATGGCAGCCCACAGCCAATTGACATACATACATCAGTCAACAACAGCATTCGGATTCATCACTTCAATGCTCCAAACACTTTTTCACCATCAACATTAGTCAAATCCAATGATTATAAATAACTTGACACTTGATTATTCTCAGGAATTTCGAAAATTTTTACTCAGAATATCGAAATTTGGAAACAAAAATCAGGATACAAATATTAGAAAGCACTTAGTTGAAAAATTAGTTAAAAATAAAAAATTACAAAGTATGTTATTGGTTAAATTAAAATAGAAAAAAACTATAAAAGAGCGTAGCTAATATTTTATTTTATTCAAAGTAGTATTCAAGTTCAACTTGTTTGAATATTCACTTAAATTTCACCATATCCAGCAAAACTAAATCATTTTTAAAATCAATGAAAAAATTATTTTTCAAACTTTTTTGATGTATTATTTTTTTTCCAAGTCCAAGTTTGAAATGTGTTTTTCTTTTCTTAATTCAATTTTCCATCCAAATTTAAGAATCTTAAAATAACGTTTTCAACTAATTTGCTTTGATTTCGTAATTCTTACAGAACATTTAATTTACATCAAATTATATACTCGCATTTGTATTAAATTCAATTTGAAAAGAACAAAAATATTTATACCATTGTGAAAATAATTTGATTTGTAAACTATACCTATAATGATTAGGTCAAGATCCAGATGAAGACAGCGCTTAAATTATATTTTGGCGATCTTTAAAAAAAAAATATTAATAGGATTTACATTTTTTTTAAGTACCACTCAACAAATTCTTAGTTGTGGATATCAATTTGTTCGTTGACTGTTTTCATCGGTATCAGTACTAAGTTCACAATTATTCTTGGAGTAACTACGTCGCTTCGTTAGCTTGCGGCGTTTAATGGCCCCAGGAACAACTGATGCTGACGCTGCAATGGCTGCTGAAATTTTGGAAATACTCTCACTTGATGTTTCTCCTGCACCTACAAAGGCAGCTGAATACGGACGGGTCACAAGTCCGTCGAATAGGTTATTTGCCGGATGATTATTCAGCTCTCCGATTAAGACAGCCTCTTTAAAGACGTTGTCCATATGAGTCATCCTGGTCTTGAGCTGCATTATGGTGAACTGCATAGAGTTAAAAGACGCAACAAAGTCGACTTGCTTCCGATGCAGCGTGTTTTCGATTTCTGCCAGATTCTTCTACAAATACAACTAAGTTTATAATAACTCAAAACCTGCAAATAACAATGATAACCTCCTGGGCTTCCTTAAAAGCTCCGAACTGCTGTGCCAGCTCGGTCTTCTCAGATGTTGACTTCCTGGTGATATTTAAGTGCTGCTGCTCCATTTCATCAAACTGCTTTTTCTGCTCGGCCATTTGACTGTCAAGTTTATTCAGCTCCCGACCAGCTTTAGCATCTTGTTCAGACCTGTCTGCTACGAGTTTTTCGTTGGCTTCCTTAAGAGCTTTGTTTTCGGATTGCAAAAGATCTTCACCAGTTTTAAGAGAGCTAATATAGGTATAGAGCTCATCTATCTCCGCCTGCTTCTCATTAATTTCCTTCTCAAGTCGTTGCACTGTGTTTAAAGCATCATTCGACAATTGAATATTGTGCTTTTGTAGCTCTACGCAGCGGGTCTCTTTTTCCCCTAGCTTCAATAAAGTTGACTCCTGCTGCACATTCTGCTCACTGAGCTGAGAGTAAGCAACAGTCTGTTGCTGCAACTCCGATTGTAGCTGAGATAGTTCCTTCTGAAAGTAGCAAGAAGCCCAATGTAAGGATCACTTCTCACTATGAATGTACATTGTACCTGTTTCAAATCCACATCAAATTTCTGCTCTACTTGCATATTTTAAGTTTTAAAGCATAATTTGGATATTCAGTTTATTTGAGTATTAGATTATGTTTACCTGCCGCTTGAGCTCCTTGAATCGTTTATGATTGTCTAGCAGATCATTTTCAAGCTGTATTAGCTCGACATCAAGATTACAAAACAATTGTTTTAACAGATGAAATCGAATGTTTGAACTTCCCTCGTAATGAACTTTCTGCATGATTTTACGGCTGTCTTTGCAGTACTGAAAGGTTGTATCACTAACTTTAGAGTTAGGTATCCATATGCGATTATATGTAAATATTTAAACGTATTTGAAATACCAAATATTCTTAGAATCAATATATTATGCGTCGATACAATGCCATTACAAATTAAATCGATATTTAAACGAAATATATATTATCGAATATTCTTAGCGCCCTCTATCGTTGTTATCGTGGCGCCAAATATTGTGAATAAAGTTTCTATTGAATGCGTAATTCACTAGTTTTGTGCAAATTAAAAAGAAAAACATGCTTAGTAATAGATGAAAGTATTTATTTTTTCTATATACTTTAAGACTCTAACTAGTCTAATACAAAAATAAATTGTCAGAAGTAGAGATAGTCATAGGCCTCCTTTTTGAGGCACGACACGGCCCAAGCACGGCTGGTAAAAACTGAGGCCCAACACGGCCCAACACGAATTTTTTTTAAATATTCACGGCACAGCACGGGCACGGCACGGCAAATGCCCATCTCTAGTCAGAAGCATCATCGCAAAAACTTATCGAAATTCCGATTAAAGTTATCCCAGCAACCCTGGCCACGCAATTTTTAACCGTTGCTTTGACTTCACAGCGTTGGGCAGCCATATTTGAAACAAGTTGTTAATAAAGAATATTTGCCCACTTCGGTAAGCTCATTAATAAATATAAATATGCGTATGTGTACTTAACAACATTTATTATGCTATATTTTCGTCGCACTGCAGGCAGCTCTCTATAAACATGCCGAAAGTAAAGACTCATCACGGTGGAAATCCGAATACGAAGGCTCAACCCTATCCGCAGAGCGATGATATCTTTGCGAAGCCGCCGCAGGGAAAAAGAAAGGATAAAAATGAGGGAACGGAGAACGAATATCAGAAGAAATCCATATCCGATCCAGTTAGCACTAAAAATGTGCTAGAGTGCTTGATGAAGCACCACAAGTCTTCGGTTGAGGCAACTAAGAAAAAAACGTTGGCGATTGCAGAGAAGATTCAAAAAGCCAACATGGCCGTCGCAGAGAGGAACCAGGAAAATGCGCAGCTAAAAAAACGGTAAGTTGCTAATTTCGCATGTATGTTATTAGTGTTGTGATTATTATTATTTGGTCAGAGTTTGTGAGATGGAGCAGCAAGCGGAGAAGCTTAAGGACCAGAACATAGATCTCCAAACGGATATTAATGTGCTGAAGCAACAGTGTGCCACTTTAAATGCCAAATATACAACACTGGAGACTGGCTACGATGAGAAGTTGGCCAATCTAAATGCAGAAAGAATCAAACTTAAAAGTGCACTGCTCGATCATAATCATCAAAAGGAGGATTTACAGCGGCAGGTAAACATAAAAATACAATTTATAATTGAGTGCGTAGACCAACTCATGATCATGTATACTGTTCACAGCTGAAGAGAGAAGAGGAACAATCTCAGCAAGTGATTGCCCAATGGGAATCCATGGTGCGGGAGAAAGAGAACCAGTTGGTGGACCTGCAAATGAAATTAGCACAGCTTCAGACGCAGCATAGTCAGATGGAGACGGCTTTTCAGCAGGAAAAGCTTCAGCTTGAACAGCAATTTGAGGCTCTTTTGCAGCAAAAAGAGGTGCGTACATTCCGAGGTGCATGTCCAGATATTGTAATACTAACATCCCGGCGCCTTTCAGACGCAACTATTACAGCTACAAGCTGCGATCCAGCAACAGGCTGCTGCTTGTGCTCAGCACATCGAGGAGAATTCCCTTCAGGAGGAGCAATCTAAGCAGATGATTGCTCAATTGGAGTCCAGGGAGCGTGAGAAAGAGAACCAGATGGTTGACCTGCAAATAAAATGTACACAGCTTCAAGAGCATAGTAGTCTGATGAAGCCGGTATTCGAAAAGGAGAAGATGCAATTAGAGCAGAAATTGCAAGCACTTGTGGAGTTGAAAGAGGTTCGTACATTCTGGTGTTCATGTCTAGCGATAAGTGATCTTTATATTGGCTTTCTTGCAACTTACAGAAGGAACTATCTCAGCTACAATCGCAGTTGCAGCAGCAGACTGTTGCTAATTCTCAGCTGAGTGAGCAGAATGTTCAACGGGAGGCTGAATTGCAGTCAACTTTATTGAAGCTAGGAGAAAAAGAGACTCGCTGCGTAGAGCTACAAAAGCACAATACTCAATTATCGAATGATGCTTTAACCACAGTGCAACGATTTGAGAAGGAAATTAATGAGAAGCAGGCGAAGATAGATGAGCTCTATACCTATATTAGCTCACTTAAAACTGGTGAAGATCATTTGCAATCTGAAAACAAAGCTCTTAAGGAAGCCAACGAGAAACTCGTAGCAGACAGGGCTGAACAAGATGCTAAAGCTGGTCGGGAGCTGAATAAACTTGACAGTCAAATGGCCGAGCAGAAAAAGCAGTTTGATGAAATGGAGCAGCAGTACTTAAATATCACTAAGAAGTTATCAGCTGAGAAGACCGAGCAGGCACAGCAGTTTGGAGCTTTTAAGGAAGCCCAGGAGGTTTTTATCTTTAGTATTTCGCTCATTGGCTTTAAGACTGACATAACTTAAAAACACGGCTCTTGCTTTAATTTCATTTTCATATCATGTATACTCTTCATGTAAAAGTCCTCAAAATCGGTTCTTTGCGTGAAGTTAATGAGCGACTTAAAAAAATTATAAATTGTATAAACAACGTTTAATTTGCAGAAGAACCTGGCTGAGCTGCAAGACTTGCTGCGTCAGAAGGAAGCTGACTTAATAGCCGGTAAAAAGGATTATGCCGATCTGGAGCGCCTAAAGAATGTGAGTTACCCATGATATTTCTGTTTAAAATTGAGGTCGGGTTAATCACATCTTCTATACAGTCCACAATAGCGGAGCTTAAGTACAAGATGACTCAAATTGGTAACGTCTTCGCGCAGCCTGTCGGCAGGGCCGCTGCTGTATTCAATAATCACAATAAACATCAGCCGCAAACCGAAAACGAAACTGTTACCCTATCACAGCCAACTGCTCCAGTTGATGCACCTGAAACCCCCGGCAAAAAAGCAACAGCCATAGCATCAACAGCATCGTCATCATCACCAACAGCAGGGGGAGCAGCAGAAGCAGCAGCTGTTTCTGGGACCATCAGACACCGTAAAATATTAAAGCGACCCGTTTATCAGCATCACAGCTCTGACTTTAACACCGATTCAGATGATATCGATCAGCAACCTGAATGGCAGCCACTACAGAGAAAGAAAGTGTGTATTATCAATATGATCTTTGACTAAATTCTAATTCGTGTTTACTTACTATACTTTTTATAAGGTCACTAAACCCAAGCAAAGTGGCGGAAACATCTATACTTCGCCTCATGATAATAATACATTGTTCGAAAAACTAAAGAGGTCATCTAAGCCATAGAGAATATGCGGAAGAGATGGCAAGGAGAGCTACATATTAAACGATTCAACATTCTTTAAATACTTTTGGAGTTTAAGTATTTTAAATTGAAGCGACGGCAAACCTTTTCATTTTATTGAATATTTATGCCAAGCGCATAACCATTTAAATATCCTGTCTTTAAAGACTTTTTCATTACAATCTTTGCCAGTTTAGTATCAACATTACTTTAAAATACTTTTGGAGAACAAGTAATCATTATCGCCATGCGACTCATTGAATAGACTGCTGGCATTAACTTTTATTTTCATGTGTTAACTTCTGATATTTGAAACATTCATTTTTAGTTAAAATTCATTTTAAAAAAATATTAAATTTTAAGTTATAAACTACTCGGACTTTAAAAAAGTGTATATTTGTTATGGGGATAATAAAGTGGGAAATCAATTTAAACTGTTCGATGTTGCTTCAAAGGTGGGTGAAACCATGAATGAATAATACCTGCTGACTGATATTTGAATACCGATTAGTTTGTTATGGCATTATGAATCAATCACAATGTTCTTTGACTAAAATGTTTTACGAATTGATTGCATTTCGATCAGTGCGTTGAATTCTAATTTTTCTGACCTTCATTAATTCAATTATAAGTTAGACAATCAACCAATCAATTAAACTCAAGGCCAATAAGTCGGTAGCTAAGCAATTAAATTATTTAATAATCAATCAAAATGTCACCCAATCCAAGTGCAGCACTGCCATCGCTGACAATCCTTGTCAGGCAATCAATTAGTCCGAGCCTGGGCACAGGACTCCAACTCCGCTCAGGACTCGCTTATAATCATCGACAGCACCATCATCATCATCTATGTATTTTCAATCAGCTGACCTCGATGTCTGAGCTGCTTTGCCGCACAAAACCGTTGAACAATTTTTGCCATTGCCATTGCCAAAATGTGCCCGAAAAATGTACAAGAAATAAGAGAAAAAAAAATAGAAAAAAACCCAATCTGCGCCATTAGCCATATAAGCCATAAGCTCATATAGCCCATAACCCGTAACCCCTAAGCTGTAACCCAGTTTCAATTGAACGCATTTTCACATGCCAGTGCACCTCCCACACACCCCCCACCCCCACCCCATCCTACACCAACAACAATTGGCATGCAATGTGTGACCGAGACCGAGACTAGGCAAGCAAAATGCTTTGTCGCTTCGGGTTTGCTGCTTCGGCTTGCCGGTTGTAGGTTGTGTGTGGATTGTAAGGTTGTGGGGATGATGTGGGCATTTTCGTGACAATTGCGAACAGTGCTGCCAGATTAGCTTATTTCAGGCTAGATCTAGCATATTTGAAAATAAAATTGGCAAATTGCTTATAGCCATAAATCTAGCATATTTTGAAGTTCATATAGCATATTCTAGCAATAAATGCATTTTATTGACATCAACGAAATATTTTATAATTTCAAAATGTTTCAGGGCAATTATGGAAGCTTTCTTTTTTACTGATGGTACCGTGAACTTTATTTATATGACCGTGAATATGTTTTCCAATCGATGATGTTTGGCTGGAAGGCATCACTAGTAAATCTACAACAGTAGAAAATGTTTATGATAGGCAGCATGCGGAATCCAAAAAACATTTATCATCAATAGACTCAGGCCCGTTTTTTCAATGTCTATTATTAAAAATATATTTTGAAGTAAAATGTATAGAAATTACTGTCAAATTTTAAATTATATCTTAGATACAGTTTATATGTACATTCTGTCAAATAAGTTCCCGGAAATTCTCATTTTAAATTTAAAAAAAAATTTTCCCAGGTTGGCACAACTGTCAGCCACTATTCTGCTAATTTTTATTGCTATGTGTCATTTAGTTTGGTTACGGCGTCATTAGGAACAAGTCAACCTTTTGTGTGCTCTTCGATTTTTGACTTTTAATAAAAATGGACCAAAAAGATTCTTCAAACAATTCTAAGAGTGACTGCAAAAAAAATTTCATAAATCTCTTCGCTAGTATTTTTTATGCATTTTTGTAAACTGCTCAAAATTCACTTTTTGTATGAAAAGGAGGAAAAAGGGGTTAAAATAGTCGTTTCAATGCTTGTTCGTGTTTTTTGGCCAAAAACAACACCGTAATCAATCCCCAACCACCGTACTCTCCAGATATGGCCCCGTGTGACTTTTTCCTGTTTCCAAAACTCAAATTACCACTTCGTGGAACCCGTTTTGAGAGCATTGAAGAAATCAAAACTAATTCGCAACGAGAACTGAAGGCCATCCCGGAATATAGCTTTAAAAAGTGTTTCGATGATTGGATTGTTCGTTGGAAGAAGTGTATTGCCTCAGAAGGAGCCTATTTTGAAGGGGATATAATAAATTTAGATGATTGATAAGTTGTTTGTGTTTTATTCCAAATTTCCGTGTACTTATTTGACAGAATGTACATTGAAAGAACGGCTCTCAATAGTTCAATCACAAAGATATGTAAGTCTTTTCAAAATAAAAGGTTTTTTTTATGTTAACCAACGTATTCAAATCCAATTGGAAAATTATAAAATCCAGAAAATGTTTACTCTGGTAATCCCATATTTAAAAATTAAAAATTTATTTTAAATTTAATTTTAAAAAATATTTATGTTAAAAAAAATGCGAATTTTAATATGATTTTTAACTTCATATTCGGTTTAAGAAGGTCCAAATTAGCCTAGAAATGTGGTTTTTAATGAAAAACTCACTACTTTTTGTATCGCGACCGAAAATGGGTTAAACATAAAAATAAATAAAATTCGTTATCAATAACAATGTTTCGCTATTAGCTGTTGTAAAAGCCAAAGTTCGACGGTATTCAATGTGATATATCAATATATTCAAGGAGATACTTTTAACGATATCAAAATCGATATTGCTAGCCGATACTGGCAGATTGTTGTACTTTATGTCTATTTGGCTTATTATTTTTGGTGGCCAGTCGACCAAAGCAATAACCCAACTAAATTGAAATCAAACATACACGCACACACACTCACAGCCGCACACACATGCAGAATGTGAGGTTATGCTGTGCGTGTCACGACTTGAACGTTGATTTTTACGAGGCGACTTTAATTGCTGAGGCCAGGGCAGCAATCAAAATGCGCTGCCAAAAGCGCCATCAAATCGCGCGGAAAACGCGCGCGAAGCGCCACTCTCACAATCACCATCACCTCAATCGCACGGTGTTTGTGTGTGTGTGAGTGTGTGAGTGTTAAGTGCGGCGCCATTGCGTTAGCAAATGTTCAACCAACCCGCCCTCCCCCAATCCAATATATTCACTTTGTGCACGTGTGTGTGTAAGAGAGCTGCACTTTGTAAAAGTGTTTTGCCCATTTACGAGCCAGCGAACTCAGTAAGCGTCGGCGGTGATTTTTATACCCTGTGCCAGGGATACACGAGCTTTGTACTTGAAGCTTGTTCAAATCAGCTCAGCTCTTGTTGATCGACCAAGTATTACATGTGACCATGATGAAAACATAAGAAGGTGATTTATTCGCTTGCCCTCTTTTTCGGGGCAACAGCGCACAAAACGAAAATGAGTGAAGCGTAAAGAAAACCAAACATAACAAGTTTACTATATGTACACTGGCGAACATAATTATTGGCACAGCAAACATTTTGAGATTTGGGGGCTTAATTGTTCCCTTATCGTTAACATATTGGCATCAACAGAAAGGTCATTTAAATTCCGTTTGAATGATATAAATCTTTCCTTAACCCATTAAGTACCCTTCGAAAATTTCGAGTTTATGTAAAAGTCAATTTTCGAAACTTTTTTCTTTGATTTTTCACAAAAAATATTTTGATGCATAAAAATTCTTCAAACAAATTAAGGAGTGACTGCATTTTTTATAATTTATTGAAAATCCTAAAAGTGACCATTTTAACCCTTTTTTCCTACATTTTACACAAAAAGTCTCTTTTTAAAATTTTTTGAATCCTAAAGTGACCATTTTAACTCCTTTTTCCTACTCTTTTTTTCAAAAACAGTTCTGCATGCTCATATTTAAAATAAACCGGCTCTGACGCATAGAGTTACCACCCAACATTTTGTTATTTTCTTGTGTTACATTGGCAACACTGTCTTTCCACTCGTCGACAGCAAAATATTGAGCACTTTACGCCGCTAAAAATTTATCTCACGTCAGCACCAAACTTAAATAATGTGCTTGATAACTATACAATAGGAAATTTGACGTAAAATGTATAGAAATTAATGTCAAATTTGAAACTATATGTTGAATAAAATTTATATGTATGTACTTTGAAAAAACGGCCCTTAACCCATTAAGTACCCATTTAAAATTTTGAATTTTTGTTGTTTTGATTTTTTTCCTCGGTCTCAAACAAAATCGAAAAAAATCAAAACAGTAGACTTTTACATAAGTTCAAAATTTTCAATGGGTACTTAATGTGTTAAGGAAAGTTTTGTATCATTCAAACGGGTTTAAAATGTACATGAAGTATGTTCAAATCATGAGTAGATTTAACTTTAGTTTTGTCAAAATATGTATGCCTATGACTGTATATACAAGTTTGGCACAGGGTGTCATACTGTCTTGTACGCTCGACTGAAGTCTTTTCGACTTGTTATGCCATGTTGTTTGATGTTGACTGTCGAGCATATGACACCATTCTCCTCCTCCTCCTCCTCCTCCTACCCGCGAGCATTTCATATGCCCAGTCCCTTGGCTGCTGGGCTGCACTCACTACTATTCACCTCGTCTCGCTTTGCTTTTGTCAATCAGCGTGCTGTCTGTGGGCGTGGGCGTGGCAGTGGGCATAAACGCACTTGCATAAAGTCTTGTTTGCAGTTTGTTGTTGCCAACAGCAGCAGCATCATCACTGCAACAACTGCAACATCATGGCCAGAAATGCACACGCTGCAGCAGCAGCAGTTGCCTACTCCCTCCTATTTCCTCCCCCATCCGCCATCCCCCAACCCTGCAGGACCACCCACTAGGCAGCAAGATGTATGTTGACAGCTTCTAAAAATATGAGCAGCATTTTGCCGCTGCCAGCCAAATGTGTTGAAAAATTTAAAAATATTTCGCCGTCGATGCGCTAAAATATGGTCCAAAGACCGTAAGGCATTGCCGCCAGTACTGTAGACCGTAGACCGTAGTCCGTATTCCGTAGTCCGTATTCCGTCCTCCGTCTGTAGCAAGCCAAGACGGGCGCAAAAAACCAAATCGCTGGTAAAATTCAAAGCAACAACAAAAACACCAACGCGCATTGTTTTCTATGCCAAACGGTTTTTTGGCGGCGCGCCAGTCAACAACAGCAACAAAAACAACAGCGACAACAGCGACAACAACAACATTCTACATCCTGTGCCTGCGTCGCCGAAATCAGAGTCCTGCTCGAGTCCTCTAAATATCATCTGTCGGCTTTGTTATTATTATTATTTTTCTTTTTTTTGGCTGTTTTTTATTTTATTTTATTTTGTTCCGTTAGGAAGCTAGGGGAGCTTTTACTTTGATTAACTGACAAGCGGCAGGCAATTGGCACAATTGAAGGCACAACTCCTTACTTGGGTCCTTGTTGCAGGCATTGTTGATTTAGGATAACACAAGCCAGCTGCCAAAAGGTTAACGTTAACGAATTTATATTAAGGCCGCCACCAAATGGAACAAAAAAGAAAGCCCCAAATAAAAATAAGACAAAATACACGAACATGAACACGAAAAGAACCGAAAAGAAAAGAAAAGCAAAGAAAAGACAGCCAGAAAGGCAGTGAAAAGGTAGTCAGCGATAGTGAAGCGAAAGTGGAAGAGTGAGAGAATGGAGACCGAGGGCCAAAAAGATGATGAGCAGTTCAAAATTTGCTTGTTGGCCATTTACCGGCGGCGGCAACAAAGAGATAACCAAAATCTGCACATCGTCCCATAACTCTAAAGCCACATTGAAATGTATATAGTAAGTACACTCACACAAATACACACACACACACACACACACATAAACGAGGTCTATATACTTTATATCTAACACAAAAGGCAACAACTTGTTAACTTTGCTTTTTATTTTTGGGACCCGCCTAAGTCAAGGAGTCTGGGCTACAGCTTTTGGGTCCTGCTTAGCTTTCTGTTCGTATACCCTGTAAAAATATGGTGACTGGCGATGGCATGTCAAAATTGTCAAAAAATAATTATAATGCATACAAAATGTTTTGTAAATATATATGAGGAGTTGTACTATCTTGTAGATTAAACTCTTTATTTTAAGCGTAGTTTTTTATTGCTCTAAAAATATTTGTATTAATGCTTACCAATCTCAATCATAGCAGTAGTTTAAAATTTGATGAGTGACTTGACTAACTTGATAAGGACAGACATTTGGATTTCGATATTATTTATTATTAGTTGGTTTTTATTTCCTAGATGCAAAATAACAAAGTTATATGCCATTTTTAATTTTTTTTTTTTTTTTTTTTATGTCAAGAAAAGTAATTATAGTTTAGCAATTATAGTTGGCATTTTAGTTTGCCCCTAAGCTTTCTAAAATGTTCCATATAAATCGGTTGGCAAATATTTAATCTACATATAAAGTGATTTTCTGTTACAGAGTATCCTGATAATCGAGTTATTTATTGTCAATGCCTGCTAACATTTTTTTTCCGTTCGGGACAGCAGCTGTTGCGGTATGGAAGAAATTGCCAAGGCTTTGACTTGGTACTGGATCCTCTTATTGCTCCTGTTCCTGTCCTTCCTGCCCCTACTCCTGTACTTCCTGCTGCTCCTGGTCCTTCGTCTCGGCTACTGTGTTTTGTTTATGGCACAGGCCAGGGTGGCGCCTATAGCCGGGGGGCCATAAAATTGGCGTCGCCGCCGCGTGATTAGGAGCCGCGTCTCGTTTCATTTGAGTTGTCCTTACATATGTATTTATATTTGTATGTCTGTATGTATGTACAATGTTCATACATATATGCATACATAAGCAAATACGTGTACTTATATATTGTATAAGTATCGTAAACTGTTTGAGGCTCGGCGGCAAATTGAGAGGCATTCTTAAAAGCCAATCTCTAGAGATGGCCATTTGTAGATGTGAAATGTTACCCAACGGCACTTTCACCACCCCCCCCCCCTTCCCCTCATCAGGGTCTTTTCTCTCCCCACATTCATTTCGCATGAATTTCACAAACGATTCTCAGTTAAAACAGTAAATTACAAATCAGTCTGCTTATTTATAAATACATTTACGGAATAACAATGGAATTCACAATTGATATGTATGTTTTGGAATACCAATCCATACAAATCTTTGTCAAAGTAAATGCCAAATTATTTGTTAAGATAACTATTTTTAAATTTACAAAATGCTTTTGAAATAATTATTAGATTTATTTTGACTGCAGTAAGTGCATAAGTTATCTACATAAAACGAAACTCGTGCTTGAATAATAGGTACAAAAAATATATTCTTTTTATACAATTTTAAATTAAAATGTTTATTTCTTTTATATAAATTAATTAAAATTCTGATATTAATTATCTGACTCTAACTACAAGTACAATCTTTCACTCATAAAAAGTGATTCAAAAATACATTGAAAAGTCGACAAATCTATTTACGCGGGCGCGATTTTCAAGTACTTTAACTCGATAATTTGTTGACTATCAATCGAGTTAATTTGATCGATTTTCCTGAAAAATTCGACTTTTATTTGTGAGGAAAACAAGTAAAAGTTTCAAATAACCATTATTTTTGAATTGAAAACATATAAGTCTTTAAAGACTTTTATATTTTGAAATTGTTTTTAAAAGTCTTTTTCGAATATCTTTGTTAATACTTAAGATAAACATTCCACATTTTCAACACATGTAAATTGGGTTATCAGGAAGATGATAATTAGATTATAAATTAGATTATAATCTAATTTACATAAGAAAAATCAAAAGAAAAAAAATCAAATTTAATCATTATTTTTGATTTATATAATAAAAATCAATTTTAATAGTTATTTGTAATTTTAATTTTTTTAATCAAAAATAATTATAAAGTATGATTTATAAAGTAAAAGTCTTTAAGTAATTATTAAAAGTAACTTTTTTTTATAATCCTCATAACAGTTTCGGTCCCTGGAATTAAGTTTAGTTAATTATGAGAGGAGTTGATAAAATGTTAAATAATGAAATTTGTAATTTTTATAATTTACCATATAATGTTACCAAAGTTCAATCAAACCAATACATATTTATTCTCAACCAATTCGTTAAACAAGTCACGTGAGTAAATTGACTGATTCTGAGAATTTCGTGGCAAATGCTTTTCGTATTCATATTCTTTGAAATTCGATAATAAACACATACATAAGTTAAACTTTTGCTTTGATGTTCTTTTTATTTATATTTATAATGTTGTATTATCTTACAGATCAGCTTGGCTGGCGCCACCTTGATGTTTAAATTTAGAGCATATTATATTATTATTATTACAATATTTACATATGCTAACAAGGATTTTCTAGCTTATTCAAATTTCTTTTTGGAAGGCCAAAAAAGCCTTATCCCGTCGGTTTATTCACTTACGTTAGTAACTAAGTACAGCCGAAGCCTTTTAAGACACTAGACTCACTTCGATTCATAGTTATATGTATGTAGTTTGAGGCGCACTAAGTATTTTTATAAATATTTAAGTGCTAAAAGCAAGCTGAGAAGCAACAACAGCTTAGACCAACTGAAATAAGACAATTTCAATACCGAGAGACCGATGGAAGAAGGCAGAAACAGGGGAGCAGCTGGAGGTAGAGGCAGGTAGAAGCCAGGTTGCCAGGATGTCGGGATGCCAGGATGTCTGGGGCAGTGCAAGGCTCACTATTGATAGACGCTCATCTGGATGGGCTGCTATGGTGACTTTTATTATCGCACTGACAATTAAAATGCAAATTAAATGATAAATATGAGTTGGTAGTGCGCTTGGCTGTCGCTTGTTAGCACTGTCACTCCTGAGATTCTGAGTCCTGAGTCCTGAGTGAGAGTCACAGCCAACAAGCAGAGTCAACAACAACAGCAGCAGCAGCAGCAGCAGCAACAGCAACAACGAGGCTAACTAATTGCCACATTTTTGTCCCAACTTGTTTGGAAATATTTCGTCTACTTCTTCTTGTGTTCCTGTGTGCTCCTGCTCCTGCTCCTTGTACTTCTTCTGGTTCCTGGCTCCTTTAGGCTGTTGCCTTGTTGCCTTGTTGCTGCCGCTTCGCTTGGTGTCATGTGCACAAATTGCTGCTTATTAATGTCAGAAATTTCTAATTGCATCGCTGCATACAAATTATTTACCCCCCTCCCCCCTCAATCCTCAATCCCCCGAATCACCCGAATCCCCTAGCCTAACCAACCAATCCACCAAACAAATCTCCTGCCGCCCCGTAACCAGCTCTCAACTCTACAAATCTGCTGTGAAATATTTGCACTAATTTGAACAATAAATTTTGATTATTTCTGTGGTGTGGCGCTGTGTGGATGTGAGTGTGTGCTGGTGTGTGTGTGTGTTGGTCTGTGTGTGTGAAGTGTGGGTGTAACTGATTTGCCTGGCTGGCCATAACGAGCTCTCTGAAATATTGCACGAGGCAACCGAAAACCAAAAATTTAACTTAAAGTTTCGCAATCCTGGAACTGTTACCGGAAACTCTCGGCCAAGGCCAAAAGACGAAGGACCCCAAGACTCCCAACCCCGAAATGTTACTTTCATTTATTCCGAACCAAAAAAAAAAAAAAAAAAAAACTGGAGAACCCTAAAACCGAAACCGAAACAAAAACAAATATGAAACACTAAAAATACTTATAATCAAAGCAAAAATTTGCATATTTTTGCATACTTTTTGGAAAGGCGAACGAAATGAGAATTATGCGCGCAAAAGGACTCAGCTGGACACGCCAGGACACAGCAGGACATGGACTCGCTATACGACTGGGCTGGGCGTATGGCAGAAGCAGAAGCAGGAGCAGAAGTTGTCAATCGAAGCAGATTTATTACAGTCGGGGCCATAGAAGACAATTAAACGGGGCCAATTCTCCTATGTATATTTGTCCAGGTAGCATGATAAATGCACTCGCCCCCCCCTCTCCACCCCTATCCTACCCCTAGCCCCATTCCCTCTCTCTCTCTCTCTTTCTCTCGTGCACTTTGTGCCTCTTTGATAAAATATGTCGCAAAGTATAACAGTAACAACAAAACCAATGTCACAAAAATAAAATCACATAAAATATAAATAAAATCGAATATGGTCAATTGCGCGGCACTTGCAGATACCCTGTACATTTGCAAACTGACATATGGGCATAGATACACAGATATTTCAACATAATGTTAGATACATTTTTCATTTTAAAGTAATCTTACCGACATTTTCAGAAATATGTTATGCTAAACTATCGATTGGATTTATTAATCAAAAAGATCAGTTAAAAATGCAATTTGAATATTCTTGATGTTAGCAGGTATTTCTTAAGTTTATATTCAGAAACATATTGTTAAATGATCACAATATTCGGATCAAATTGCAACCAGGAAAAAAAAAACCTTATACATTTGATTTCACTGAAAAAATTCCTATTGAGCCTTGATATTCAAAATATATGCGAAGCAGAAATTAAAAAATAGTACTTGAATCAAGTATTTTTTACTCGAGATTAACAAACCTTTGATACCGTTTGGAATTTATTTTATGCCTGAATTTCAGTGTAGAAATAGAAAAGTATGTTAATAATTTGGATTTTTAATTTTAAAAACTATACAAATATGTTTTACTTAGCGCTCTCGTTTAGACTTTATGAAATTTTTGCTGTCTACAGGGTATAATAATAATAATAATAAAAGTGAATTGCAGCCAAAACAGTACGAGTACGAGTAGTCGGTACATAACCAGAGCCCAATTTTGTGGCTCTTGCCAATGTTGAAGGCAATGACGCTGGCGCCGCAACATCATCGAGTCACAATGGACACAAAAAGCACGAGCGGCAACAGAGGCAACAGAGGCAGCATCAGGTCAGCTTATGGCATTGTACAGTAGACAAAAGTGTGGGCCATTTTAGCATAATACCCGTATGTATGACAAATATTCATCCATGGTTTTACCAAATAGTTCAGCTCAATAGGCTTAAAAAAATATATACTATATATTTATATACGAGTATATATGAAAAAGGGGATACGCATTCAGAGCACATATTATCATCCAAGTGTCAGGCTATCAGATGATTTTCATCATTACCGCTGATGAAGGATTATGACAAATGTACAGGGATTTGTCTGTTCTGCGTTTTCCGATGGAGATCTACAAAAGTGATTTGAATTCCATTTAAGCAATGAGACAGAAAACGTAGAAATAACAATGAAAA
This sequence comes from Drosophila subquinaria, assembly GCA_037043405.1. NCBI lineage: Eukaryota > Metazoa > Arthropoda > Insecta > Diptera > Drosophilidae > Drosophila > Drosophila subquinaria. Next base: position 123,894 of record JBAMBL010000370.1, on the reverse strand, counting down.
ATTTTAAACTTGAAAGTGCTGTCAAATATTCCGTTTGAATTTTAGTTAATTTTCCTTAAAAAAATAGTTCAGATATGTATATTTAAATTTGAAAATCAATTTTATACATTTTACATAAAAATATTTTTTGGTTGATTAACAAAAGTCTTATAAAATAACTTGAGAATTTAAATTCAAATTGAGTCCAATAGTTTTGTTTTTCTGTTTGGAGTTTTTTGAAGAATTTGACGACACTAACATTAAATAGCCTTTCTTTTTGTTTAAAAGCAACTGATGAAGAGGTTTTCAGCTAAAAGCTCATAAGAAACTTGACAAACCTAAGTTCAAAGCGTGTAAACATTGTTGAAATATTAAATCTGATTTTAATTATGTTTTGCAGCTTTATGTGTACACGATTTACGATATGATGGATTGAAGCTCATGGCAGAAATATCGTTAGCTAATTGACAATGTTGAGTTGCTAGTTGGGTGCTTAAAAGTGTGATGAAGCGAATCGAAAGCCCTGGAATCCATTGGCACCCATCGATATTTGAGTCGGTTAATAGTCGACTCAACACCCATTGTGCATTGTACGAGTACGACGAGTTGAGCCAAAATATTTTTCAGTTGCATTCTACCCTGCTGATATTTTGTGCATTGGCTTTACCTGTCGCTCCTCGTCGACATCATCCACATTGAGGTCCTTTAGCCCCCAGCTGCCACTCGTCCCGCTCGTGCTTCAGTGTCAGTTTCTCTTGCTCCTCGTCCCCGTTCCCGTCCCCGTCCCCGTCCTCGTCCTTTTCCTGCTCCTGTTCCATTTCTGTCGTTGTATTTGTCGTTCCACTGCATGTTATTGCTATTGTTGTTGTTGTTATTATTTTTATTGTTGCTTACTTACATATATTTAACAATCTTTGTGTGTGCGCGTTTTCGTTTCTCGTTTTTTGGTTTTTGGTTTGCCATTTGCCATTTGCCGTTCATCGTTCGTCCGTTTTATGCTCTTTGGCACAGGATATCACAATATTGTCAACAAACATGTAACCCGTGAAGCTGACACTTCTATTTGTTCTATCAAAATATTCATTTGCCTCGGAGGACAGACGAGCATCACAGTTTATATGATTTCTTTTAAAAATATAAAAATGAACACATTATTTTAAGATAACTTTAAGATAATTTATCGGATAACCCAAGTCGTTTTCATTAATATTTGAAATAAGGACATATAATTTTGAGTTATTTTTCTTATATTATAACTATTTTTCTAACCCGTCAATGCTACCTAAAATGTGATTTAAAGTTCCTAGATATAAATGCCAACTTATTTGTAATATAAAAAAAAATAAAAAGAAAAAAAAAAATAATAATATATAGTACAAAAAAAAAAAACACTTGCCTTGTCTTTTTCCTGAAAAGTAGATGACATCCAAGCTTAATAAAAATACAATACACCCTAGTACTTATATTTTATATTATATTTCTTTATATTAAATTTTGCTGTCTTTTGCTTACATCTACTTTTATCAATTACAAAGCATCACAATCAAAGAATTTTAACATTCTAAGATGAATTTTCATCTTTCACAATTATATCTCGTTAACTAAAATAATCAAATACTGTTGAGTTCTTGTCATCTTTATCAACGAAAAGTACTTCGAAATAGAGAAAATTAATTAGTCTTGAATAAAATTCGACTTTAAACATTGCCAATAATAACATTAAACTATCGATTAATCGAAAAAATAAAAGATTTTTCATAAACATTTTCAAACATTTAAAAAAAATAGAAAAGATTTCTTTGTTTTCGTGTTTATTGATGAATATTATTTATATGCCATTTTTAAGGACACACTTAGTCGACACCCATCGATAGTTATTTTAGTTGATTCATGGGTTTTAAGAACATAGAAATAAGGTAGTTAAAATTGCATCGATGCATTTTTAGTTTTGACTAGTGTTGAGTGTATGCAATATTCGGTTGTCAAAGGCATCGATTGTTGTTGTTGTTCGTTGCTAGCTTCTGTTTTTACTGTTTGCTGTCAGTAGGTAAAAATTCCAATAAATAATTGAAATCGTTGGTTGTTGTTGTTGTTGTAGCGTTTTCCCTTTTGCCCGCTTTGCACGTTTTTGGCTACCATTATTATTATTTTATATTATTTTATTTTTTTATTACATATACATACATACATACATATAGTATATATTTTTTCTCTCTCAGCTATTTTTTTTTTATTTTTCAGCGATGCGTTCGCGACGGACGCTTTTGGCATTTGAATTACAATGGCCAAAAGCGAGACCCCGTCGGCGCCCACTTGCCGCCCACTCGGCGACCGTCGGACAACTGCTCATTTTTGGTATTTTCTGAATGCAACCGCAGAAAATTATGAAAATTACAATGTGCCAGCAAGCATTTTTCCCTTCTCGCTCTCGCTCTCGCTCTCTCTGTCTTTTTTTATTTTAGCAGTTTATTTTTTGTGTTTGTGTTACTTTATTAATAATGCCAACATTTCTTTTTTGTTGTTGCTGCGTATGTCCGTCTCTGCCACGCCCACACACACACACACATAGTTGTTGGCAACTGCGTTTTTTGTTAATTACACAAATAACTAACCAAACAATGGCAAACGCGGCAACAATAATAACAAACAGCTCTAAGTTTTAACGGGATTCCCAGAGTATTTCAGCGAATTTCACAGAATTTCGTTGCCTACTTTGTGGCGTTGCAACTGTTGTTGTTGTTGTTGTTGGCAACACCTGCGGCTGAATCAACGCACAAATGCGACTTATCTGGCTGTCAGAAAGGACGAAGGACAACTCTCAGTGCACCAACTACGAGTACAAACTGTAGCTGTAAACTTTAACTTTAACTTTAGCTGTAAATGCAACTGTAACTATAACTGTAACTGTAGCTGTAACTTTAACTGCAACTTTTACTGTAACTGTGAACTGTAAGCTGTAATATGTAACACTAAAATCGGTTTGCAGATTTCATCCGGTTCTGAGACCCTGTACTTGTAACCTAAGAAGGGTTTATTGGGGAGGCGTGTCAAATCCCCAAATGCAATTATAGTATGTCAAGTAAAGTTTATGACAAACAAATAAGAATAAAATAGAAAACGTATGTTTTTTATTTTTATAAATTGATAAGCCAAATGGTTTGTTTATAGTTATTCAAGTTACTCATTTTTAAATTTGTCAAAACAGTTAGTTTACTAACTGTAACACTTATGAATGGTATGCACATACATATGTAAGTAGGACTAATGGGTCTAGTGAATAGTTGATTCGACTCTTGTCGTTTCCTAAGGAGATCAAGTTTGTTCAAAAAGTATGCTTCTTTAATAGAACAAATTCATAGCAGCATCAAGCACTTTGTCCAATATGTAAGTATGTTAACTGGAGTAAATATGTATGAATCATTATAAACAACGGATCTGAATTTGTCTTCCGTTAACCTGGGTGCGATTCCCATAAATATAAGAATATAATTTTTCTTTATATTTTAAACAATACTTTTATTGTTTTTATTTCTCATTTGTTATTAGCTAATTTTAAAGAATTAGTACAGGGTCTCTCTCAGACGAATTTGTTTGACTTAATCATTTTCTGCTACTCGTACCTAGTGAAGTTTATCAAAACCAACAACAGCAACAACAACAACTGGCAAGTGCCATAACGACAATAAGTATTTTTGATAGTCATGACCTCAAATATTGCGTAAAGTTAAAAATGAGCACCCATAAAATGTCTGAGGTGGGGAGGGAACGGAGAGAGAGAGTGTAAAGGGGACTGAGGGGAGTCCCCTCCCGGTTTTTAGTACATAACTTGCAACAGCAGTGATAAGTCGAAATGAAGCGAAGGAAAGCAAATGCCACAGCCAAAAGGCGAAAGTGGAAAGTGGCAAGTGGCAATGGGAAAGACGAAAGCAGAAGCAAAAGCAGAAAGCAGCCGTTGATTTATGATACTGGCATCCATAAAAGTTTTCAACCAAAACTTGCAGTTTAGCGCCTGGCAAGTGATAAACTGCAATGTCTTCTAGTCTCCTAGTCTCCTGCCAGTCGCCAGTCGCCAATTTCTGTATGAAAATCAGTCTGCCATCCGAGAGGGATCGTCTTACGATGTTGCCGACTGCTGGCAATCGGGTCAAAGTGCAGTCATCTGGTTGGCCCTGCTGTTGTTGTTGTTGCTGTTGTTAACCAGCTCAGCTCAGGGCCAAGCAAACGAACTTGGCTTACAGCTTGCTGCAGCAAAACAGGATGCATGCTCAAGTTATCCGATTTCGTCCTGGGTATTCTTATTTACTCTCTACTCAACTCTATTCCATTCAATTCAATTCCTTACTCGACAGTTTGGGGCAACTTACAGAAATCAATTAGAGCACAACTTGGTGTCAAAACAAAAATAGTTATACTCAACTTTGCAGACCTCAACAAATAAGTACCATAAACATAGGGAGAATAGAGAGACATGACTTGAAATAAAGTTAAGAGCATTAAACTCAGAGCTCAGAAGTGACCCACAAAATATCATCGACAAGAGTTTAGAAGTCTCACTTAATGGCCTAAATAGAGCAAAAAAGAATGACACAACATTTGTTGCTATGAAAAAATAGTGCGAAAGAAAAACAGAAAAAATTCTCAAATAAATAGCTGAAAAGATGTCAAAGAGTTCAGACTCATGATAAAAAGCAATCAAACAGATTATAAGACACATAAAGCATCTATGAACAGTTCATACAAAGGTAGGATTCACAAAAACAGATACAAAGCAAAGGAATCAATAATCAAGGAAAAGAAAATGTTGAAAGAGTAGAAATTTAATCTTATCTCAAAGTGTTCTGAAAAATGAACTTAAAAGCTAGAAAGAAAGATTTCCATCAACATGATGAAGTTTGGTTGACAATTCTACGGAAACAACGAGAAATTTCAAACTGAACCTTAATTATAATTACAGCTACTCAGAAGATAAGAAAATTCTGAATAATATGACGGAATATATAAATACATTTTATTAGAAATTAGAGCAAAGAATTCTGGAGTTGGAGTGAGGTCCTGAACTCTTTAAAGCCAAAATAATGTGAGCCTCTGGAAAGCAGATACTAAGTGCAGGAAAACAAATGGAAATGGAAATGATTCATGTGAAAACAGCTTTCAAGTATTTTGAAACTGCGGATAAAAATATTACCAAGAGTGAAAAGCTAAAGCGTAAAGAGTTTTGCCTGCAGATAAAAGAGAACTCGTGAGTTATTAGGGAAGTTGCTTGAAGTGTTGCAATTTGATTTGGGCTTAACAAATAAGTACATATATCATAATTGAATCCAAAAGACAACAAAGAAAGCAGCTGTGAATTAAGCCAATACAAAGGCAAAAGAACAAGAAGGATACAAAAATATGGAAGAACGTCATAGCCAAGTTTACGACTGCAACATAACCGGTAATCCATTTAAATTTATATTTATTATGTGCATGAATATTAAACACCAAAGTTATAAAATATGTTGCATACATTTAGGCTCTCGCTAAAAAAAGCTTAAAATAAGGTTTTATTTATCCAATATTGATTCGATAAAATGGAATTATTGAGAATAATAAAGAGAAGTGTTTACCTCAAAAAGAAAATGTCTATCTTGGAAACTGTGCTGCTGACTTATTTGTGATTTGGTAGGAGATAACTCCGTATGATCCATAGACGTCTGTAGAATTTGGTCAGTCTAGTTCTTTGGACTTTTCATACTGCTCAAAGTTATGCAATTTATGGGACGTCCCTTGTCAAACGGAACTGAGCTGCGACCAAAATTCACTTGGGTGGATTTTAATGGTCTTGAAATATTTGTTTCTGATAGACAAATTTTATATCACAATTAAAGATGAAAGGTGGAAACCAGAAGGAACAACTTGTTACTTAAAGTCTTACTTACTTGGCTTTTGTAGTCTTTAAGATCTACGCAGATTATACAAATCCGAGATTCCGAGGTAAAATGACTCTATCGAGGCTGTATAATTCTTTTGTTCAGTAAAGTCAAATGCTTTCGACTGTTTTTGGACCATTTTAATGCTGATTAGTTGTCATTTTATGCGCAATGCGCATATTGAGTTAATTTAACAATAATTTCCCACAAGCATTCTTAAATTATGCATGCTACAATCAAGAGTTTTTTAATTGCATTTTAGAATGATATTTTTTTTCTGTGTAGGTATACTATAGTTTGTACTACCTTTGAACTTCGCGCGTAACGGGTATAATAAAAGCCTCTTCAGAAGTTGAAAGTCAGCTGAGAAGCTACTGTAGGAGTAACGCATGTGGTTTAGGCTTTGCCTCGAGGCCAACAAAGTCGCTCTTGGTGACAGACAGACAGACAAAGACAGAGAGAGACATATGGACAAACAGACAGAGAGACATATAGACAGACAGACAGAGAGACAGTTAGTCAGTTAAGTTGGTCTATGAATCTCATTAATTTAGTCTTCTTGGCGACGCGAGTCGAGGCGAGGCAGCTCTCAAAATCAAATGAGGCACGGCCACAAAGTTAACGACGTCTCCTCTCCCCTCCCCTTCTCTCCAGGGCTGAAAGTGTTGTGGGACAATTGGAGTACTCCAATCCAGTACGGACAGTTCTTTGGGGACCCTTTTTTCTCATTTGCACATTACTGCCCAGGGGCGTTGTGAACACACACAAACACACACACTCTTTTCTAACTGAACGTGTGTGTGTGTGCGTGTGTGTGTGAGTGTGTGTGTGACGACCCTTAGCTTGAGTTCAATGGACGCCCGTTGCAGCATCACTGGCTTCAGTTTCAGTTCAGTTCCAGTTTCAGGCAGTGTCAAAGTCCGATACGTGAGAATTTGTTGCCAGTTAGTTTCATGCTCCCAACTCCGATTCCCGATTCCAACTGCACTCGGAAAAAAATGACATTCAAAAATTAAGTATGTCTGCATTTAAATTTATATCGTTTTGTTCTTAAAAAAATTTTAAAATTTTTGTGTACCTTTTATCTTGCCTTAAGTAGGAAAAGATTTGCTTACGTTTTATTTTTATAATTCTTGCCTTACAATTCTCAACTGATTCTAACCTTCTTGCTTTTGTGTGTGTTGCGTGTAACTAACAAAACACACTATTATTAAATGGCATTTTATTAGGTTATTTGTTATTAAACTATTATATTATGCTTCAAGAATGAAACCTAAACATATTATGGAAATGTTTTGTACTAGAAACAAGAAAGTTTTGGGATGAGTTCAAGGTTCAGTAGAACTTCCATAACTCGAACTTCCTCGAAGTTTTTCCAACTCCAACAAAATCAAGTGGCTATTGCGTATACTAAAATAAAAAAAACAAGAATTCATCCATAATTCCAACTTTCTCTTTGGATAATGGTGATTAGAGTTATGGAAGTTGTATGTTTCGATCTTTAACAGATTTGAATTAATTCCAAAACGAACTTAAAGTATCTCAGAAAAGCGAACTTGAAAGAAATGAGATTTTTGTTCAGTTTTGAGATCGTTTCTACTTGAATATAGAGGGAGATTATTGAGTATGGGAATCTTGATATTTATTTTGTTGAGTGTAGGCCGACTGTCGACGCTTGGCTCCCGTTTGTCGGCTTCCGGCTCGACTTCAAGCTCAAGCTCCCTCTCCCGCCTTCTCTCTCCTGTCACCCGTCACACCGTCGCCTGTGTCCCGACTGTCATCTTCGTCTCTAAGGGAACTCTCGGGCCGTTCCACTTGGCTGCGCTTTCGGTGTGCAGCGATTGCTCCGATTGCCGCTCGTTTATGGCCGCTGTCAAATTAATTGGCTTTTCCGGCTGCTGGGCCGCCTCCGTTTTGCCTTGACAACTCATTTCCTCGATGGTCGCACTCCCACTCAGCCAGCTCCCGTTTTGGCCATGTTTATCGGGATTCTTGAAATGCAGCCACGCATACGATGCGGATGCATTGGCCAAAACAAACAAACTGGCAAACCAAAGGCGGCCAAGTTCCAAGTTTAACCTCAAAATATCCGGAAGTGCTTAAGTCCTGGCCAAAAACTTGATACTGACCATGACTGGCAACGTGATGCTTGTTTGCCACAACCACCCCCCCTGATCCACTCCACTCCACCTCCACCTCCATCCTGGCAGCTTGACACTTGCTTTGATCGCTACGATTCACAGCTTCAGACATTGGCAAGTGCACCGCCCTCCGCCCCCGTCTAACCCGCCATCCACTCAGCCAAGCAAACAACCAACCAGTCAACCATCCATCCATCTGTCCATCTGTCCATTCGTCCATCTGTGTTGTCCTTCCATTCAAACACTTGAGCCATTTTTGGAAGTTGCCGCGAGGCGCCTTTTGATTGCTCGCCATCGTCGTGAGTTTCTTTTCTTTAGTCTTGAGTGAGATTACTCAACTCTCTCTCACTCTCTCTCACTCTCTCTCTCTGCCTCTCGTTGAGTCAGGCGCCATTCTCTTTGGGACGCTTGCAGAGCTATGGTGAGTTTCGGTTCGTGCCAAACCAGCCTTAAACTCTGAATTCACCTTTGACAGAGCTTCCACACACAGCTTTACGATATGCCAGGCTTATCGTTTGGTACTTTTTGCAAATTTCCCCTTTGTATTAAAATATCCCTACGATCTACGCTTATCCGATGTAGGATTTATGGTTATTATGGTGAATATCCCCAGGGAAATGGTGGCAAACCCAGCTTAACGAAAACATTTTTACGACATTAGCAGATACACAAACCATTAATTAGTTAAGCTTAGCACCTTGAAAATTGGCGCCAGAAATGAATACAATTTAAACTACATTTATTTTACAACTTGAAAGCTTTTAAATGTGAAAAATGAATGTTCAAATTGAGGGAGTTTTATTTTACGGTAGACAAGAAATTATGATAAATGTAAGACAACTCATACAGAAAGCGATAGCAGTCTATAAGCTGAGCTTTCGCCATTAATTATGCTTTAATTAATTAATTCGCCGTTAATAAAAGTCGATTAATGTTCACAAAGGATACAAAGCTGCAAGTAGCAGACACAGAGGGGGTAGGGGAACTGGAAGGGGGGTGGGGGTTGGGGGGGTTCAAGGACCTCTCAGCTTACACCTGATTTTTCTCAGCCGACAATGCACTGTGCCTGGCAATTATGAGAGCTTCATTAGCAGCTCATTGGCTCACACATACACACACACACACATATGTACACACACATACATGCATACTTGGGTAATGCATGCCACACGAATTTGCGGTAAATGCTTAACTAATTGATTATAGACGTGAAAGATATGTTTGCCAACATACTCCCTTTGGCATTTCATTCAATATAAATCGAGAACATACATATTTGTGACCATCTTCCAGATGCACTCGCATCTGAAATAGGAGGAGACTTGGCGGCGTTAAAGGGGGTAGGGTAGGGGGAGGGGGTAGGCAATATCAATGCCACATGTTTTGGTTTGTGTTCAACAAGGTGCTTAATGTTGTCTCTCCACACGGACTGTGATTCATTGATTCACCTGATTTATGTTGTGTTTGCTCAGCAAACAGTTAAACAACTTTGAACTTAAGCTTGGAGCCTGAGAGTAATCGACTGCCAAATACCCTGCATGTACATACAAATGGTTTATCTCTTACAAGTAATCATAAATATACTCCTAACTTCTATATTCATATGAAAACTTCTTATTTAAAAGCAAGCTACTTACTACAGAAGGTTGTTTACAAGGTAGAAATACAGGCAATAATGTTTGTTGTCTCTTGTTTCACATGAGAGCATAAATTGACAAATTGCCATTAAATTAATTTAGCTAAAATGATGAATTCCTTTTGATTTACTCAAAGTCAAACTAATTAAATACTGAGAGATCGTTTAAGCGAACAGAAAATTAATACTTAGTAATCAGGCAAATATTTAAGTTATTTTAAATTAATAAAACGACAAGAGTTCTTTATGTTTATAGATAAATTTTCTTAAAAATATCTAGATGTTATTATGTGTTATATAAGGATATAAATGTATGTACGAACATACATATGTATTTTAAAATGAGAATTTTAAAATGAACGCGAAGTTTTTTGTTGCACACAGTTTAAAACACTTTTTACAGTTTTATCTTTATAATTTTCCATTTCAATACGTTTTGTTTTTTAAAATATCTATTACAAATATTTCCTAATCCTCTGAAAAATATTTTGAGCAAGAAAAAAAACTGTTCAATAAAACCTTTATTTGTATACATTTAAAAGTATTCCCATTTAAATTTTTACCTTATGATTATTTTTCACTTTTCTTTCATGTCTCTTGCTTTTAAATTAATGTATTTAGCCAATATAATATACGTGTACTCCTAATAACTTTTAATCTGACTTTACATCTAAAAAACCCTTTGCTTTTTAGCTGATGTTTTATTTCAATTTTAAATTTCGACAAAATAACTTTGTTTGTCAATTTTAATCATCTTTTAATTTCATATTAATGAATTATTAAATTTTTTTAAATCTGTGAAAATTTTATTTCTTAGTTGTGAAAAGTAAAAAGTTGAACTTAAAATAGAATTCACACTCAAATATTGCAAATACATTGCTTTGGGTCTTTAATCTCTTTAGGTTCTTTTATTTATATGTAGCTTTGTTTTGCTGCATTTTGAGGCGCCTCAAAGTAGGCAACACTCTGGCCCATTTAAGCAGCAAGTGTGTCAGCTAAAAGCGGCCAGACAAACGCTAACCTTCAAATTCACATGTGTCTCCCTTTCTCTCTCCTTCCATCTCTGTCTCTCTCTGTGTGTGCGTGTGTGTGTGAGCTGAACTTCCGTTGCCAGCATTGCGATGTCCTGTCCTGGCTGACTCGTCCTTGCCTAAGCCGAGCCGTTAAGGCAGAGCAGGACTACGTATCGTATCTCAGCATAATATTTTCCGATTGCCAGCTGACAACTGCAGCGGCAGGCAGTCGTGGTTTACCGTCGCTTTTGTTTTCCCTCTGCCCGGAAACGGAAACGACACACACACACACACACACACATGCTAATACCCTGACACACATACGGCCACTACGTGTGTGCGTGTGTGTGTGTGGGTTAATCATTTGTATTGGCATTTCACTAATAGCAACGACTGCGACCAAAATTATTGTCATTGGCATTTTCATTATAATTTGTATTCGCATTTGCATTTATTTTTTTCCTGTGCTACTCGATTAATTAACAGCTATCAATAATCGAGCAAAGTGCATACAAATCAAATAATTCTTAATGCAATTAAAACAGTTATACTTATACAAATTATTATATACATATTTAGTTTATTCATATTTTTTAAATTCTGCTTCTTTCTCTGTGTTCATTGCGAAACCAAGCTGATTAATTCTTACACTTTTACCTTTTATTAAATAATAAGCTTGAAATAGATTGTATATAAATAAAAGTTTAATACAGTTAGGTCAACTTACAAACAGTCTAAATTTTCAACTCGATTGATTGATCAATTGTTAGTCGAATCAAATAGTTTTATATTTGTATCTATATGAAATCATTTTTAAAGAATTTATTGACTAAACACAATGTTTTACCAATTTCAGCTACTTACAAATGAAAATTCTAAAATAATTTTGCAAAAATATATTCCATTTCAAAATTGTTAAAAGAAAGACAGAAATTTTAGTTGAAATAGCCAAAAACAAAAAACAAAAAAACAATTCACATTAAATTGGTACACAGTTTTTGACATAACAATTTGAGTTGAAATAAAGAAATTGTTTTTTATTTGGTTATTTTTTTCTTATTTTTGAGCGAAATTCATTTGCAGTTTGTTTGGGCTTCTGTTTGCCGCCCTCCTTCTCCTTCTGATTCTGATTCTGCTCCTGCGTCGTCCTGTGCTCTGCACAATTTCCATAACATCTTGTAGCAATTTAATTTGAAATATGCAAATTGGCACAAAAGTCTGCGACTACAGGAACTCGTGCTGCCTGCGTGTTAATAATGAATAACAAGATAAACATGATGAACAGGATAAACCATATAACAGCGTAAGGGAAGTACAGGGGCAGAACAGGAAGAGTTTCAGTTTCTTTAAATGTACGAAGCCAAGCTTATCAAATGGCAGCAGGACAAGTTCATAAGTAAGCCAAGGCGAAATGCAGCGTGCATCTAACATAAGATCTGAACGAGTTGTCTGTCATAGTCAGTGGGGACTGTGACATTTGCTGCTTTGGGAACAGCAACAGCAACATGAGCAGCAACAGCAACAGCAACAGCATTTAAGCCACAGTCAAAGGCAAACAACTTGACGCATTTCTGCTGTCTCAAAGGGGAGGGAGGGGGGAGGGAGCTTTGAGGCTGGTCTAAGTGAAATATTAAGTGTGAACGGCAAGTCAAGTGAAAGGCGATGGCGGCGATGGCGGCGATGGCGATGGCGATGGCGACACACAAGCGCAAAACTTTTTCAATTATAAACGCTTTGAGATAAGCAAATGGCAACAACAACAGCAACAACAACATCAGCATTTGCCTCGAGTGTCTGCCCTTTTTTCCTCTGCACTCTGCACTGTGGGGCATTTGACCAATATATGTGGCATAAATGCTCGGGAGCTCTACAACAACAACAACAACCCTTTTAAAGTCTGTCTACCTACTTTGTCGATCAAATGTACAAGCTAATTTCTATGATAGTCATAAATTTTAAATGTCAAAAATGCCTCGACTTAAGCAGTTCTTATGTTGTTGTTGCAAGCTTGCTCGCGTGTCGTGCCTGCATTGTTGTTGTTGTTGCTCTTTATAACGGTCTTAAAAAGCCTCGACTCGAGCTGCTTGTGTGCGACTTCACGGCGCCGAATAAAGTTGGGAGCCGTCGCATAGCTCCCGGAGCCCATGCTTGCCCGCCCCTGTTATAAACAAATCAAACTGTTATGTTACCAAAAATACCAAAAACGTTAACATAACAGTCCAATCTTAAAATAACAGCTGTTAAAGTCAGCTCATGCTTTGATTAAGTGCAAATTTGCAGTGTATTTTGAAATTGAAACACATTAGAGAAAAAGATTTGCAATGGATATAAACTGTTGTAATAATTTGTGTATTTAGCAAGTGGTGTCAATGGATGATTTTGAAAGGAAACAATATTTGAGGGCGGGTGTGGTGACACGCCCACTTCCAAGAAAAACCGCATCAGAACATCTTGCGCAGTTTACAAGTTAATAATTAATGCCACAAAAACTGGTCAAATGTTCCATAGTGCTCTGCCTCCCACTAACACACACACTCACACATACACACACAAATACATAAGTATACTCATAAACAAACAAGCGTAAAAGTCGTGTCGAAAAAACGAAGAAGGAGACGAAGCTTGAAAGAACGGCCACAACTTGACGCAGTTTATTATGTATAATATCATCTGTTTAATTGAATATTGTTGTTTACTCTTTATGCCACACACACATACACACACACAAGCAAGCATGTGTGTGTGTGTGTGTGTGTGTGTTTGTGTATATGCCACACGCAGTGGCAAATAAGGTTTTATGCTTTATTTAATTGGCCCCAGTTCGTGAGGAACATACAAACATATGTACATATATTGTACATACATACATTATCAGCTGAGATACTATTTATTTATTAGACTAGCTGAGTTGTCAAACATACATACAAGTCTACGACTAGCAGATACTCTGCACACCTAAAGCAAACCCCAAAATTAAAATATATAATCAAAGAAGCAAAGCATTAGAAAGCAAAATTAAAAATAATATACTTTTTATAAAAATCACCATAAATTTTTTTGAAAATTTTTAAATTTTTACCAAATCTGACCCAGCAAAGTTGCTGTTGGAAAAATCAATTTTTGATTTTTATTTTAATTTACAATTTTTTTATTTCATTCAAATATGTAACTAAAAAATGTATATTTATATTAACACATATAAAAAATGTATTATTTATTTTTAATTAAATTTAATTATTTTATATTAAAAATAAATAATAAATTTATTTTTTTATTAAAATAAATTAAAGTTGAATAATTTTTTAAAATACGAAAAGATTCTTTCTTAAAATCTGCTATATTTTTTTATAAATTAGCAAGTGCATTTTCGATCTGCACTTTTACTCAATTAACTAAAAAAGTCCATGGATTACTAAAATAATAAAGAATTGTTGCAATTTTTTCTCGCTCAATGTTAAAGTTTGATGCTTGGTAATCATTTCTTGTAACTGCGGAGATTTCAGCGGGGTCAAAGGGGGATTGGGAATGGGATTGCAACTGTCGTTGCAAAGCTTTAAAGTGGCTTGTCATTCAGGGGTCACATTAGATGACATACAATCAAACGCACATACATATATACACGCTTACATTGTATGTACACACGTACGAATAGAAAGTGCAGCGCACACATATACATACACACACACACACACATACACAGATACATTGTACTTTTCAATAAGCTCGTAATGCGTTGCAACAAATCAAGCAACAGGATGCAGGATGCAGGATGTGGGGTACAGCACTGGCCACAGCGGCACGTGCTCGCCTTTGCCGAGCTGTAAGCTCTGAGGGATCTGTCATGTGAGTGTGCATGTATGTGTGTGCACAGTAAAAAAAAATCATTTTAAAATTCAAGTTTAAATTCTTGATTTTTCCATGTACATATACTATGTATTTTTGGTATGTATTCTGGATATTATGTTATAAAATGACAACCACTCAGCATAAAAATGATCAAAAAAGCCTCAAAAAATCCCAATACATTTGAATTAGCTTAATAAAAATTCTTAAAGAGCCACGATAGTGAAAATATTTGCGGAGAAGGTATTGAAAAATCGTACTCGATTTAAGAAATTACGAGATTATGAAACTTTTAAAACCATTTGGTATTTAATACAATGCCAAAATGCCGCTTTTTTTCTGTATACATATGTCAGTATTTACATTTTAGTCGTCACCCCAACAAAATTCGAATTGTTCCGTTTTCGGTCATGCCTGAACTTTCAGTGCTGACCGGAAATTCACATGGGAATTCTCATTTTGAATACCGGGTCGGCACATTAAGAAAAGTTTCAATAAAATACAAAAATCAAATCAAAACAAAAAAAAACAATAAGTAACCGTCATGTCGAATCTGAAGCCATGTGACAGCGGCAACAGCGGCAACAGCGGCAGCGGAAGCAACAGCAACATGGCCAATGGTGAACAACAACAAATGCCACAATCATGTCCAGCTGGGGAGACAGTCACAGTGGGGAACATGAGTGCGAGGAGCGGCAGCGGCAGCGGCAGGAGCGTCAGGGAGAGTGGCAATGGCAGTGGCAGTACAAGTGGCTGTGGCAGTGTTATCGATCACCTAACCGATCACAGTAGCTTACGGGCAACCAGGTCACGCCCCCTGGCGCGACTGGATCGTCTGCTGCGCCGTTGGCTCCCCGGTTATAATTATTTGCGTGGAGCTTTTGCCGGTAATGGCAGCAGCAGCAGCAGCGGAAGCAGCGGCAGCACTGGCAGCACACACATTGACAGCCGGCCGGAAACGGATGCGCCGCTTAGGCCATCATTGGGCGTTTCCCGTTCCGGTTCCGGTTCCGTTTCCCGATCCGTTTCCGGCTCAGTTCGCTCGCACAGATCTGCGATCTGCGTTGAGCCAACGTTGCCCGTTCGCAAGCGTAAAGATGGCGAAGTTGTTTTGGACACGGGCATCGCCAAGTCCGAGTTCTGCATGAAGTTGGAAAAGCTGCTGCGGGCCAAGTTAATTGTCAAGGATTAGACAACAACAACAACAAGAACAGAACGTTGGACAAAGATGGTAGTGAACAACTGAGAGCCGGTGTTGACCAGTGTTGCAGTGGTTGTCATGGATTCCCCAATATATAATTATTATTATTATTATTTCCGATGATCATAAGTCATAAATTGCAGTGAATAAAATTTGCAGATGTAACATTTTCAAGATGATAAGAGCATAAAACGTAAATAAACTGAGCTTGTTTCCAACTCCCATATCGATTAAAATGCACAGATTCCTAAATAAATCAACTTTCACTTGAAGCTGAACTTTGAATTGAAAATTTAGTGCAATACTCAACTTTCAAAATTCGGTTCGATATTGCTGAAATGAATTCAATAAATATCTTGTAAATTTAATCTGAAAAACGTCGGATAAACGTTCCACACTTATTGAGCAAAAATGCGAGAAATCCACAGCACTTTAGCCCTCTTTTAAACGGGCCATTAATTCTCACAACGGCTTAGTTGATTTATGCCCATTTGGGCCAGCAACAATGGCCAACAATATTATTGTAATTATGTATTTATTATGACAATGCCCGCAGTATCAACAAAGAATAAAAACGCCTTAACGAGTATACACTGTTAAAGTGCTTTTATGGGAAGAAAGCAAGATATATTAAATACACTAAGAAAAGGTATATCTACCTGAGCGACCAAAAAATAACAATTTATACAGGCTTGATTTACCCAAACATATGTTCTAACATCTTCTCCGTCGATAAATACTAATAAATATACGTTAGAAATATTTTATTTATTTTTTGACTAAATACGTCTGTAATTTAAACAAGTAAACTAAATAATTTCTTAGATTTTTTGAATCTTTCTCTTGATTTTAATCGAATTGGATCCTAACACAATAAATAGGATCCTTCCAAAGCTTATTTATTATTATTAATTTTATTTAAACTAAAATCAGTCGACAAATATTAAAATTAGCGAAGTTATAAAATGAACAATTTAAACTATTTTTATTGCAAATAAAATTAAAACTAAAAGAAAAGACAAATGGCTTAAGAGTTCTTAAGTCTGGGTGTATTCAAACAACATTTTGTCATATCCATTGAAAAGTTAGGGTATACGAATGGCCGCAGCAAACGGGCCAGAAAATAAACATATGTATGTTTATGTTTGGTGGCCTGTGATTTACGAGTATGCGTGTGTGTGTGTGTGTATGGATTCATTGGGCGACAGACAGACGCGTGCAGCGTCAATATATCAATATGGACGTATTAACAATATATCAATCAATCAGATGCAACACAATGACAACGCACTAAAAGCTGTGGGTGGATGCGTGTCAAACTTCCACTTGGACGGAAGCATTTATGGACTGGACCTGACTTGATTGCGAGGCCCGCTTAATTGAAGCGCTCATTAAAATTAATTAGAAATAATTACCGCAAATCCTGTCGAAATTATGGACTCTCACAATTATTATTAGTATTTATATATGTAAACCACATAGGAATTCTCCGGCGCCAGTTGAATGGCTGCGTAAATTGGCCGAAAATTAGTTGACAAAGGATCCCTAGCGATTTCTGGTCCCTTGTCAGTCGCAAAGTTGTGTAAAAGTTGTTAATCAGCCAAAAGCCAACAACAATTTAACGGTTTATAATTAAAAGCGGAGCAGAAGAAGAGGCAGCAGAAGGGAAAAACATAAAGAACCTCAAGTGCCACAGGGGAAATGGGACAGTCCCCATCTTGTCCTTCGGTCCCAGTCCCATTCCCAGTTCTAGTTTCATGTCCCCGATTGAAGCCACTCAGCAAGTTGATTGTGCGACAAATTGACAGGCATCCAAGGCAACCAGACGACTGAAGAGTGCAGCAATCTATCGATTTAGTCTCCATCAATTCTCAATGAGCGCAGTTTGCCCCATTTCTAGCCCCCTTCTAACCCCATCTCTAACCCACTTCCCGTCTCAAATTTATTATCATAATGGTATATTTCAGAAATCTCTTATGCTAAAGTGAACATAATACTTGTGACATTGTATTTGAATGCTAACCATTCAGCAGATTGAGTATATATATATATATATATATCTGGGAGATCTATGACCTGTACAAATCATGACCAGTGAACAAACTGGCAACAACATTAAGCATACGCCCCGATGTACCGAACCAAGCGAATGTTGAACCACAAAGCAACTCAACGCACAGCTCGTTAAGAGGCAATGGGTGTGGTTATGTATCTGTGTGTGTATGTGTGTGGGAGTCTCTTTGAATGTGTGTGTGTGTGTGTGCTCTGGGGACCCCTAATAATTTGCTGGCTGAGCACTTGACTTGCGTCGTTTACATGACCATTAATGTGACTTTTGCCAACGTAGCTGCCGAGTTTGCCGCATGTCCTTGCGGCCTCTTCTGCTGGCTGCTGAATGTGCGCCTTGGGAACCAGCAACTGTGCTACAGCATCATCAGAGAGAAAACACACACACACACACACACACACACACACACACACACATAGAGACTCAAACAAAGAGAGTGACCCATTGAATAGAAGCTACTGCGTTGCTGTTTGTTATGTTACATTCATTGATTGTGGCAACAACAAAGCTGTTGCCTACTTCTCGGCATCTGTCTGTCCACTCAACATGCTAATATTTACAAAACTGTATATGCACAAATACACACGCACAAACCACAAATGTATGGTAATTTATTTTAAAATTACGACAAATTGTTCAGTTTCAAAGAACACAACACAAAAGGGGTTTTCCACAGTCAATTGATGATGTTGTTGTTATTGTATTAATATCAACAAAGCCTGGGATTAATCCTTCATGTTACAGCAATTGGAAGCTTTAGCTAAGCCTGTGAATAATTAAAAAATATAATGCATAAACAATTTGTATACTTTTTATATATATATATTATATTTATTTTATTCGATTCGATTTGATTTGATTTTCGATTTTCATTTTGTTGGATAAAAATTGTACATTAAAGTTTGTAATTAATGTTATGCCATTTTGAGCAAAATACATGTATTAGCTAGATAAATAAATATTGTATTCGAATTTTGGAAGTAGAGAATTGCTTAAGTAGTTTATTAAGTCTTAGCCCAAAAGTGAAATATATAACGCTAAATTTGTGATTATTTTATTATAATTATTATATATTTTGTTGTGGGGTATCTGTAAAAGCGCCGCAAAAATGGGCAACAATTTTTGGTTTTTATTTATTGCTTGTCTTTGGTGGGTGAATGTTTGTTGTTGTTGTTGTTGGTGTTGTTGCCGTTATGTGGCGTGTGTTTAGTGGTTGTATGTAGGCAGAGGCGTCTTTGATATGTTTATGTTTTGAGAAATCGATTTTGTATTAGCTAAACAATTTGTGTTTTTTTTTTTGGTATTGTTAATTGCATTTAGTTATAATATGTTATATATGTATGTATATGATATTTTATTATGTATATTCAGACATTATATATATTCGTAGATTTAGAAGTACCTTTTAATATCAATTTCAAGAGTGAGAAAAGTAGAGAGTTTTGTTACTGCAAATTGTTGTTAATTATTATCAATAAATATAAATGGAATTATAATTAATTATTAGTGTTATCATTATTAATATGTATATATTCATTATTATATATATATTTATATGCTGTGGCGCGTTGCACATAAAGTAAATGTAATTATTTGATAAATTTTCGTTAATTAATCATTAATTAATTATTAATCGCAATCCGTGTAGCTGTGCGTTCGTATGATAAACGTGAAATCGTCATCGTCATCGTTATCGTTAGAAATTAGCAAGTGCCATCAATATTTGCATATGTCGACATTTATCGACCTGTCACATCTTTAATCATAGCTTAAGGAGACCGTCGACTTGGGCGTCGGCAGCGGCGACGTGGTGTTCTCCTCCTCGTCGTCGTTCTCCTGCGAATCCTCCGGCTCGCCAAGTGCGTGGACAAACTCATAGAAATCAATGCGTCCATCACCATCCACATCCACCTCCTTGATCATGTCCTCAACTGGGGAAGACGATTAAGCGATGCTGAAATCGATAGCAGCAGATTAGGTACACTGAAAACTTACTGTCCTCCTCGTCAAGATCCTCGCCCAGACACTGGAGCACCGCTCGCAAGTCGGAGGCGGTTATATAGCCGCGATTGTGCTTGTCAAAGACACGAAAGGCATCCCGCAATTCGCGCTCCTCCTGGTCCGCCGAGGAGAGACCCGATTTGTCCTCATACGTCATGTTGGAGAGTATGTCGACGAACTCCTCAAAGCTAACATTGCCATCGCCTGCGGGAAGACAACAGGAGACAACAAAGGAGAGCAATAGCAGCAGGAGAAGCGAAAGAGAAAGTAGAAAACATAAATGGAGCTGTATTTTAAGTTGGTCACATTTTGTGGCACGCACCATCCACATCGATCTCCTGGAGCATCTCCTGCAGCTCCTCGACACGCGCGAACTGCCCCAGGGAGCGCATAACGGTGCCCAGCTCCTCCTTGGTGATGCAGCCATCGCCATCCTTGTCGAACAGGCGAAATGCCTCACGGAACTCTGCAAGTCAAGTCAAGCCAAGGAATGTACACTCATAAAAATGCAGAAGGATTCGTTAAACACAAAAAAGCTCTTGAATTAATTTCGGTTCCTTAGAGAATTTTTATTTTTTTATTTTATTTATTATTAATATCTATTTTTTTTGTTATAAACATAATTGAGAGCAAGCTACATGCTACTTATTAAAGCACTTTCTGTCTCAGTGTAAGAATTTGGCCAAAGCAGGTATGAACAAGTTTCTTTTTAATACAGCAGAATTTTTGGTAATAAGTAGCTTGTTAGCTGTTGCAAAAAAAAACCCTTTAAAGAGCGCAATTTATGATGAATTTTGTGGAAAAACTCGTTTGGAGGTCTCCATTAGTTTTTTTTAAATTTAATTTTGCAATTTCGATGCAAAGTTAACTTTGCATTGTTGCTTTGAGCAAGCTATCACTAATATGGAACGTTTACCAACACTACTTTTGCTTTGATCCGTAAACTTTTGGCGACCAGACACTTTACCAACACTTTTTGTAACAGGATCTGTTCAAAAATCTGGATATACAAAAAAAGAGCAACAAATTGAAAATAAATAATTCTTTTTTAGATAAAAAATCTTAAAATTTAATAATCCGATTTGTGTGGGTGAGGGGTAGGGTGTCCCTTATTTTTGCAAAGCTATCATTTTTAAACGCAAACGGGCTAGTTCTGTTCATTTGGTCCTAAAGCACTTGGAAATAAATTTGTACCTCAATCGGAGTATGATAACCCTTGCCGACTTGCACCGGAAAATTTACAAACTTTATGAGACAAACAATTTTTTTAATTTTTTTTTTTGTTCAATTGGTCCTAAAGCACTAGAAAATAAGTTTTCAGTTCAATCTGAGTATTTTAACCCGTGCAAACTTGCATCGAAACATGAATAAACATCGAAACATGTATAAAAATGGTGTAAACATTGTGTAAATCGCAAATTTGCAGCAAAACTAATCGGGAGGAGGGTTCATGATCTATAGTTTGCTTTGTAGACTGGGGATTAGTGTAAAGCTCCAGCGCGCGCGTTGAGCGTTGGGGTTGTGGGGGTCAGGTGATAAGGCATTAGCAGTTGCAGTTGCAGTGGGGCGTTAAGTGATAAGGCTGGGCCCTGTTGAGGCTGTAGGCTGGCCATTGGCTTTGGGGGATGGGGCAAAAATGTTGATCAGTTGACATTGCATGTGATTGATTATGTGATTGACATGGAAAAAACCCATTTCTAAAATGCAAAGTACGTCTTAAATTTTCTACTTGCCTTGTCTACAACAAAGTATACTAATTTATGTTTATGAACACGTGACAATGGCATGGCCTATAAAATGGTTGGTTTTTCTGTGAACTGTTTAGTAGACAAGCGAGAGCAGTTTAATTCAAAACGACGATGGGTTTTATTGACTTAAAGTATAATCATTCTATGAAGAAAATGGTTATAGATGATCCTAGACTCAACCAGTACATCTATCCCAGTACAGAGCGATATCAGCAAGAGCAGCTTAAGCGAATTGTGGAGGAGTGGACAAACAACAGACAGTTTGGCGACTACTTGAGAACCCTAATGGACATCGATATACATGATTTTTTGAAAGAATCACATTGTAAAGAGCTAAGAGAAAGACATGGTGACGATTTTTATACACAAGATTTTTTTTTGACACATCGCTTGTGTATTTTTGATAAATTCGCAATGAAAGCATTGTATTTATTTACTATAACTACATACTCAAATATATTAGATGAAATCTTGTGTTTGCCTATGTCAACTAAAAATTTTGCTTTTGTTGAAATAGAAGGAAATGATGTAAAAATTTTCAAAAGCATGCATTTGTAATGTAATACACTAAATAAATCTATATATATAATATATAAATCTCTTTGTCCTGACTGACTCACTGACTGACTGACTGACTCACTGAGAATCAACGTGTAGCCCAAACGGTAAAAGATAGAAAGCTGAAATTTGCACACAACATAGATGAGATAATTTCATCGTGCAATAAGACGGCGTTTTGCGAAATTCGACCTCTAAGTGGGTTAAATCGGGGTCAAAGGTCACGGAATTGCTTAGTATGAAAAACTTTTTTGTTTCTTAAGATATCTCAACCAAACTCACAGATTATATGTTTGGTACTGTCTTTTACATTCTAACTAAATTTGGTCAAAGTCGGGTTACTATATCATATAGCTGCAATAGGAATAATTGGATGAAAATAACCTTTAGTATGAACAACTTTTTTGTTTCTTAAGATATCTCAACCAAACTCACAGATTGTATGTTTTGGGCTGTCTCTAACATTCTGGCCAAATTTGGTCAAAGTCGGGTTACTATATCATATAGCTGCCATAGGAACAATCGGATGCCAAATAACCTTTAGTATAAAAACTTTTTTGTGTCTTAAGATATCTCAACCAAACTCAACCAAACCAGATTGTATGTTTGGGACTGTCCTTTACATTCTGACCAAATTTGGTCAAAGTCGGATGACTATATCATATAGCTGCCATAGGATCAATCGGATGAAAGTTAACCTTTAGAATCAAAAACTCTGTTGTTGTATGAGATATTCTTAGAAAACTCACACATTAACTCTTCTTGCTAAATTATGAATTTTCCTCAAATTTAGCTTTTTCCCGCCAAATTTAGCTTTTTCCCGCCAAATCTAGATTTTTCCCGCCAAATCACAAAATCTGACTTTCAGCCAAAGTTCAATTGCAAGGAAGAAACATTAAAGCCGCGGACAGCGGAAGTTGAATATTTCCGTTTTTTTACAAAAAATGCTATCTATATATATAAAACTCTTTGTCCTGACTCACTGACTGAGAATCAACGTGTAGCCGAAACGGTAAAAGATAGAAAGCTGAAATTTGCACACAACATAGATGAGATAATTTCATCGTGCAATAAGACGGCGTTTTGCGAAATTCGACCTCTAAGTGGGTTAAATCGGGGTCAAAGGTCACGGAATTTGCTTAGTATGAAAAACTTTTTTGTTTCTTAAAGATATCTCAACCAAACTCACAGATTATATGTTTGGGACTGTCCTTTACATTCTTACCAAACTTGGTCAAAGTCGGATTACTATATCATATAGCTGCCATAGGAACAATCGGATGCAAAATAACTTTTAGTATGAACAACTTTTTTGTTTCTTAAAGATATCTCAACCAAACTCACAGATTGTATGTTTGGGGCTGTCTCTAACATTCCGGCCAAATTTGGTCAAAGTCGGATGACTATATCATATAGCTGTCATAGGAACAATCGGATGCAAAATAACCTTTAGTAAGAAAAACTTTTTTGTTTCTTAGAATATCTCAACCAAACTCACAGATTATATGTTTGGTACTGTCTCTTACATACTGACCAAATGTGGTCAAAGCCGGATGACTATATCATATAGCTGCCATAGGAACAATCGGATGCAAAGTGACCTTTAGAGTCAAAAACTCTGTTGTTGTATGAGATATTCTTACAAAACTCACAGATTAAACCTTCTTGATAAATTTTGACTTTTTCCCTCAAACTTAGCTTTTTCCCACCAAATCTTAGCTTTTTTCCGCCAAATCTGGATTTTTCCCGCCAAATCACTAAATCTGACTTTTAGCCAAAGTTCAATTGCAAGGAAGAAACATTAAAACCGCGGACAGCGGAAGTTGAATATTTCCGATTTGTTTTACAAAAAATGCTATATTATATAAATTTGTTAAAGCGGACTACTAAGGACCTACTTTTCAATTTTGCAAGCGAAGCGATCAGGGGACGGACCCCCTTATATTGTATCAATTTGTTAAACCGGACAACTAAAAGAGTTCTTTTTTTTTGCGAGCGAAGCGAGCTGCGGGTTGGCGAGCGAAGCGAGCAGTTTAAGTTTGTTAAGCTGGACAACAAAAGACCTTCTTTTCAATTGTGCGAGCGAAGCGAGCGGGGGTTGGCGAGCGAAGCGAGCAGGGGGCGGAGCCCCCTAGTATTATATAAATTTGTTAAAGCGGGCTACTAAGGACCTTCTTTTCAATTTTGCGAGCGATGCGAACAGGGGACGGACCCTTTTATATTGTATCAATATGTTGTTAAGCCGGACAACTTAAGAAGTTCTATTACATTTGTGCGAGCGAAGCGAGCTGCGGGTGTGCGAGCGAAGCGACCAGATTAAGTTTGTTAAGCTGGACAACAAAAGACCTTCTTTTCAATTTTGCGAGCGAAGCGAGCGGGGGTTGGCGAGCGAAGCGAGCAGGGGGCGGAGCCCCCTAGTATTATATAAAAAAGAAACCAACTAATTTTTTATTTTTTAAAGAGTCGATTCAGCCAGAACTCGAACCCAAATAAAACATGCTGATCAGTCGAGTGCACTAGACAGTAATATATCCTGGGCCCAGTCCCCGGCACGCCGCAGATGTGATGCCCATGCAATTCTCTTACTTATCCTTAAATATCGACCTATCGTTTTTGAGGCAGCTACATACATATATAATAAGATAAATGATTTAAACCAATTTTAAAAATAAAAAAAATAAAATTAATAAAGAAAAAATAGTTTAAAATCATTTTCATCGACAGAACCGAGATTCGAACCTCGATCTCCCGTTTCGCTTGCCGAGCACTAATCACTTCCACCACGCCGTAACTTGGATTGAAGATGACAAATTCGATGAACATTCTGGCAAAGGAAATGTAAAATGAATTAATTGACCATTAATTCTATTCTATTTATAGAATTGCCATTAAAATACCTCGAACAAAATTGTTAATATCTTCACTATTTATGGCCCAATCGTGATGAAAGTTGGTGATTAGGGCATGATTCCACACCCGTTGATATAAAAATTTTAAGCTTAAAAGCCAAAATAAAAGGTGCTGTAAGTTTGTTATGAATTACGCCCTCCACAGTGGGCGTGGCAAAATTTTAACATAAAGTTGTCCTGCCTGCCAATATGTTACAAAATAAAAATATACTATTTCTTGCCGATTATTAGTGTTTTACAGCACTGTGATTTTCGATAAATATTCAAATATTGATTTAAAACGTATAAAGCCATCGCCATCCTTGTCGAACAGGCGAAATGCCTCACGGAACTCTGCAAGTCAAGTCAAGCCAAGGAATGTACACTCATAAAAATGCACAGAAGGATTCGTTAAACACAAAAAAGCTCTTCAATTAATTTCGGTTCCTTCGAGAATTTTTATTTTTTTATTTTATTTTTTATTAATATCTATTTTTTTTTTAATAAACATTATAATTGAGAGCAAGCTACATGCTACTTTTTAAAGCACTTTCTGTCTCAGTGTAAGAATTTGGCCAAAGCAGGTATGAAAAAGTTTCTTTTTAATACAGTAGAATTTTTGGTAATAAGTAGCTTGTTAGCTGTTGCAAAAAAAAAACCCTTAAAAGAGCGCAATTTATGATGAATTTTGTGGAAAAAATCGTTTGGAGGTCTCCATTAGTTTTTTTTAAATTTAATTTTGCAATTTCGATGCAAAATGTTGTTTTAAGCAAGTTATCACTAATATGGAACGTTTACCAACACTTCTTTTGCTCTGACACGTCAATTTTTGGCGACCAGACACCTTACCAACACTTTTGTAATAGAATCGGTTCAAAAATGTGGATATACAAAAAAAATAGCAACAAATTGAAAATAAATAATTCTTCTTTAGAAAAAATCTTAAAATTGAATAAAAAAACACACGCAGTCGAAACCAACAAATCGGCAGATTTCCTTAATAGTGAATCTTCTTGCTGCGAAGAAAGTGTTCACTCGCACACTCTTACAGAAACTGCGTTGGCCTCTGCCTATCTTCTTTTTTCCTTGTATGTTCTAGCGCAAAAAAATAATTCGATTTGTGTGGTTGAGGGGTAGGGTGTACCTTATTTTTGCAAAGCTATCATTTTTAAACGAATACGGGCTAGTTCTGTTCATTTGGTCCTAAAGCACTTGGAAATAAATTTTTAGCTCAATCGGAGTATGATAACCCTTGCCGACTTGCATCGCAAAAATTTACGAACTTTATGAGACGCGTTAAGCGTTGGGGTTGTGGGGGTCAAGTGATAAGGCATTAGCAGTTGCAGTTGCAGTGGGGCGTTGTGTGATAAGGCTGGGCCCTGTTGAGGCTGTTGGCTGGCCGTTGGCTTTGGGGGATGGGGCAAAATGTTGATCAGTTGACATTGCATGTGATTGATTATGTGATTGACATGGAAAAACACATTTCTAAAATACAAAGTACGTCTTAAAATTTCTACTTGCCTTGTCTACAACAAAGTATACTAATTTATTTTCATGAACACGTGACAATGGCCTATAAAATGGTTGGTTTTTCTGTGAAGTGTTTAGTAGACAAGCGAGAGCAGTTTAATTCAAAACGACGATGGGTTTTATTGACTTAAAGTATAATCATTCTATGAAGAAAATGGTTATAGATGATCCTAGACTCAACCAGTACATCTATCCCAGTACAGAGCGATATCAGCAAGAGCAGCTTAAGCGAATTGTGGAGGAGTGGACAAACAACAGACAGTTTGGCGACTACTTGAGAACCCTAATGGACATCGATATACATGATTTTTTGAAAGAATCACATTGTAAAGAGCTAAGAGAAAGACATGGTGACGATTTTTATACACAAGATTTTTCTTTGACACATCGCTTGTGTATTTTTGATAAATTCGCAATGAAAGCATTGTATTTATTTACTATAACTACATACTCAAATATATTAGATGAAATCTTGTGTTTGCCTATGTCAACTAAAAATTTTGCTTTTGTTGAAATAGAAGGAAATGATGTAAAAATTTTCAAAAGCATGCATTTGTAATGTAATACACTAAATAAATATTATATAAAAAAGAAACCAACTAATTTTTTAATTTTTTAAAGAGTCGATTCAGCCAGAACTGGAACCCAAATAGAAAATTTAACAGCATGGAGACTCTCACAGCTCGAACATAAAATTCCAACGCTAACACCGACGGCCAGCGCAGTGCTAGCTAAAAACAGTAAAATACGAAAAAACCAGAAATTTTACATTTTTTAACACAAAAACCGCAATAAAAAAAAAACTTTTTTTTTATCAAAAAAGTATCAGGTTAGTATTTTTTGTTATAATTTTAGCCAATTAAAAAATATTTTTTTAAAAAAATAAGGTTAAACAATTTTTTTTTTTCCAAACTGATTATTTTTGTTATATGCTCATGCTTTTGCTTGTAGCTTCGAAGATATTGGCAGAAAAAATGGAAAAATGGTTTTGTTTTAAAGATAATTTATTAATGGAAACTAAAAACCGATTTTCATATTTTTCAATATTTTTTTAAATTTAAAAAAATCAACTCAAAGTTGATAAAAAGATAAGACGATATAACTTTCTGCAAATTTTATCAGAATCTGAATTTTAATCACAACTTTCTTCATTAGATTGATCATGAGATAAAAACTGGACGGTTTGAGGTTGAAAGCGGGACATCAATCTTATAATCAACGTCTCTTATTGTGCCCCGAAATTAATTTGCATTATAGGTCATAAATCTGGATTTATCTCTCCTTGATTTACTCCATTTGTAACTTGAACTTTATATTATTAATACCATTGCCAAAAATCATCGCTGCGCGCTCTAGAAGTGGGTTAAGGTTAACGGTTCTTAAGTTGCTTGAGCAAACATCGAAAAATTCTGCGCATGTTATTGCGATCATTGCTAAATTGAAGTCCTTTGGGCAAAGTATGGGCAAAATTTTGTTTCTGATCCTGATTCAGAATGATTTTCTCCAAACGATCTATGTTTTGGTTGATTTGAATGTGATTGAATGTTGTTAGTTTTTTTCCATAAAAAATAAAATATTGTTAAAAATTTACTTACTTTTTGACACTTATTTCCAACAAATAATAAAAATGTTCTAGGCCACTTATAAAGTTTCTTTATATTGCGAAAAGACAATAATGATTAAAAAATTATGAGAAAAATAGATTTTACTTCTCACAATGACAACACGATCCACTTGAAAAGACTAAGCATTGTCAACTATTGCTCGTTATCCGATGCAGTTTTGCATGCTTTTTAAATGTACCGGTTTAAGAACCGTTATTTTCTGAACAAAAATTTTTTGTTTTGTTTTGTGCTTGTTTTCGTAACATTTGAACATTTCAAAATTGACTTCTAAAAGCTCATTGACCTTAAAAATATTTTTTTTCCACCTAGATTGGCAAAATCTTACACTGTGCGACGCTCTTGGAGACGCCTAGAATTTGTTCACCAAAATTCATAATCTCTTCAAAGGGTTTTTATATTCTAATTAAAAAAAATTCGTAAAATAAGCAAGGAAATTCTGGTTCGACTTTTGACACAAAATTCTTGATTCAGCTCCGAATGTACTTGATTTTTCTCTCAGTGTAGACTAGTTACAGTTCGGTTCTGTCCCAAAAAATTGGTAAAAAATTGTTGCTCACCCCGCATTTGACCCTTGGAAATGCAGCGACGCTTGTCCATTGAATCCGCATCCGTCTCACCGTGGCCAGCATCCACGGCATAGGAGCTGGCCCGTTGCGAGAATTGACGTGTTTTCGTTTTTCGCTTATTGCGTAGTATGTCGTTGGCAGAATCTCCAGCTCCCATTCCCATTCCGACTCCTGCTCCCACTCCGGCAGTAACTCCGGCCGAGCTACGTATTTTAAGTGCTGTCTTTACGGGAGCACGTCTCATGGACATGGACTGTTGGTACTCATCGTAGTCCTCCTCATCCGCGTCCGCATCCACATCCGCATCCTCGTCCTCCTCCTCTCCCTCCTCGTCCTCATCGTAATCATCGACCTCATCATCGTTGTACTGCTCATAGACAACCTGATCACTGAGATTACGCTGAGCATAGCTGACCCGAGTTGTTGATCCGCCTCCGCCACCGCCTCCGCCACCGCCACCGCCTCCTCCACCGACTCCAGCTTCACAGGAGCTGGAATCCGTGTCCGCATCGGAAGCGGCGTGACTTCGTTGTTGGGTTGTCACTTTCTTCCGTTGTTTTTGTCGTCGTTGTGGTTGTTGCGTTTGCTGTTGTTGTTTTCCCTGTTCTTGTGGCTCATTTGTGTGCTTTGGTTGCCCCGCCCCCGATACCGATCCCGATCCCGCCTCTGATTGCACCCCCGCCGCCGACTGCTGCTGCTCATCGTCTGTGCCCGCCGTCGTCATCTGCTCCTCGTCTGGTTCATCACCGGTCAGCGTTGTGTTTCTCGTCTGCCAAAGACAAAAAGGAGAACAGATTGTGACTAAATAGTACCTTAATTTAATCAATAAATAAATAATTAAATAAGAAAATAAAGGCTGCAAATAAAGGCTCTTAAACAAGAGGTTCGGTTCGAAACTAAAATATGTGCGGAGACTTCAAGCTTTTCCAATTGTTGTGAGGGAACAACGACATGTCCCTATTTTCCGTATTTTTAAATTAAAAGCATGACTGAATTTAAACAGCTGATGCGTTTATTGCCCGCTTTTTTACAAGTACTGAGTCGTTTATTTTACGGATCATATGCGTGCCAAAATGAGTATAACATGAGCATAACATTTAACATGCATAGTGCATTATTAAAAATTTTGTTGCATACAAATAGGTGTTGGATTAAATCAATTGTGAATTACGAGTATTTAGGACAATAAATTGTAAAGCTACAAGAAAACAAAAAGAAATTAATATTGAGGCAGAAAATTATATGTTCTGCTCCGAACAGTAATATCGGATACAATTTTAAAAGCATCATATTTAAGGCATAAAATTTATTGATTATTTACAACATTTAAGTTTATTTGTATTTTATTGCTTAAAAAAATTAAGGAAAATTGAATCTAATAATACTATTTTTTTGTGTTCAATTGAACCAAACTCAAACCGAAAACTTCAAAAGTTCAAGGGGTATTTAAACTGGTTTGCAAATCGAACCTAAATTCATCAACCGAACCTAAACAACGCCCTTACGCCCTCCTGCTTACCATTAGCTGCCTCAGCTCACGGGCAATGGTTGAACCAGTTAAAAACTTATTAACTGCCGTAAAAAGCCGTTTTCCTTCCAATGTGGCGGCCTTGCTTGCAACTGCTGTTCGACTTGAATCCTTCCCTCCTTATCCTGCCGTCCTTTCTGATGTGCAATGAATGGCCCGCAGCTTTCAGACAATTGTTGGACTCAAACCAAGCACAATGAATTCGCCGCACATTCAAATATCCTAATTAAACGCATTTGTACTCGCGCTGTAATGAGAGAGATAGAGAGAGGGAAAGAGAAAGAGAAAGTGAGTGAAAGTGAGAAAGAGAGGGAAATTTGATAATTAAACAATTTGTTCGCTGAATGCAATTCAATTGGCATCGTTCAATTGATGCGACGAATGGATCCGTATTAAATTGCCCTCGCACTTTGCATGCAAATTGGCACGTTTCTAATTTCGATGCCTGCTGTCAACGTGCCCTCATGTGGTTGTGGGTGGGGTATGTGTATTACGGGTGGTTCTGGGGCTACACACACTCATACTCATTCACCTGTCAGCTAATCAGCAGCCAGTCATCAATGCAAATTCCCTTCCATTCAAATGCGAGACACGTTTGGGGCGACAGTTTTAGAATGGCGTGAATGCAATGAGGATATGGACATGAATTGGTTATCGGGCTATCTGCCAACTGTCAACTACAGCTTTTGGTCAGCTAATTTTACAGTCCTTTTGGGTCTATTCATACATCTATGGTCACTTTACAAACTCATTCAAATAAAAACTTCTGTTAGAGTTATTTCTTCATTTCTGAAATGCGTGTGTCCTCCATGGATACTTTAAAATATTAATGTCACCAGTGGCAAAGTTTTTAGTCATGCCAAAATTATAATGTAAAGAAATTGCTGTACATTCAAACCAATTTTTAATTACAATGCTTTTTTGAAGAGTTCGTCCTCCATGGTCACTTTATTACTATCAATTAATGTCACAGAATAATGTTCATTTAAATAATTAATTAAGCATTAATTAAATATCCTTGCTTTTTATAAGCATATGTTCTGCATGGTCACTTTATCAGCTTGTAATTGAAGATTTAAATAGTCGAGCTCCCGACTAAAGGATACCCCTTACTTATTTATTTAAAAAAAATTTAAATATTTTTTATTGCGTGCTTCTAGGCACTAAGTTAGTTATTACTTGAAACCTAAATCAGCCAAGTCCTTTGCGTTAAGCAATAGGTTAGGTTTTGTTTTTAATATTTTAATTGTGTTGGTTATGTTACTAATTTGAATGTACGGATTCCACACTTGTCAAATAAATGGAAACTTTGTTATTGTTGTTGTTAAAAAAAGCCATTACTACCGTTCTGATTGGCCGATCTTGTTGCGATTAAGTAGGATGATAGCTAATAATAAAAGATAACGTTTATTACCAAAAAATATGTTATATACTAAAAACTGTGTGTTTGGTGGCTTTTCGCGATTTACGGAGGAAGTAAAGGGATGTGCGTGGGATTTATAGAAGTCTGTGTTCAAATTTGGTTGCTCTTCTGTCTCTGAGATCTAGGCGCTCACACTGATGGACGGACGGACAAACGGACTTGTCTATATTGACTTGGCTGTTGATGCTGATCAAGAATATAAAAACTTTATAGGGTCGAAGATGCTTCCTTCTCCCTGTTATGCCCTTTCCTCACTAATGTACATTTTATAAAAATATCGGTGCTATCGATAAGTATGCAACTGTCCGTCCTCATAGCATAGCATTTGCATTTAGCATTTACAAAACATTTGTGATTTGCTTACAAACTCGTTTGACAACTAAAATTATAAAAAACGAGAAAATAAATAGAAGGACTCTGATGTTTAGGAGACCATCCAACTTTACCGGATTGGAAAACCATTCAGATAAACCATTGCAAAGGGAACCCAAAGTGAAAACACCATTTCAATGAGCTCTTATTGGACAAGCGGTTGCCGTAGCTCTCTATGGGTTGGGATCGTCTGTGAAATAACTAAAATTGGAGACAACGTACTTATGGTGTCAGCGCAACTAGAGCAAGAGTCAGAGATTCTTAGATTCTGTTAATTGATTGTTGGTAAAAACAACTCGTAGCGCCCTTATCAGATACTTCTTGTACAATTCAAGGAAATATTTATTTATTTGATACTAATAAATATTAGAATATTTACCAATTAGAACTACTATTTTATTATAGTCAAGTTTGTATCATCTGTCAATGAGAATACTATAACGATTTATATAATTATTGTTGCGTTCGTAATGTGTTATGTTGACTCTTGTAGCCAAAAGGGTCAGTTTTTTAATTTTTTGTTTTTAAACTGCAGCATTTTACCGTTACTACATTCTTCATTAAATTAAAAATATAGTACAGATTTTTATCGTTTGAAATTGGGCGCCAAAATTTGAGAAATGTAGGGATAGTTTTTTTTTTCAAAATAATAAAAGTTCCAAATATCGATTGAATTCCGATGAATATCGCATTGTTTTTCTGAAAATGCAGTTACATTTCTCTGAAATGTACTATTCTCCCTCCACTAGCTCCCATATGAAATGTATAGGGTGAAATGTCACATTTGCTCCGAAAATGCTAAAATGCTGAAATGTAGTTTCAGTGAGGAAAGGCTATTACATATGTATGTACATTTCAACGAATACAATATAACCTTTTGCTTATTATAAAAACAATTGATTGAGAAGCCTATGAAATTGTATAAATTCAATTATAAAGGGTGTATTTTTTTAGATTGTGGTTTTCAATCTGGCAACACTTTTCTCTGAGCTGTTTTTTTTGACAGCTGTCACTTTTGACAAAGTCAATTATTATATAAATGAATTAAATTATATAAATTAAATAAGAAAAAAATGATAAACTTATTGTTCTGCAATGAAAAACCTGGAAAAGTTGCTAAACAAACCCTTGGGTAATTTAATCTTCTTTTTCTGCGGAATTCGAATTCGCTTGCGATTTCTGTGGCACGCCTGATAAATTACTACACAGACCGGGAATTTCGGAATAAAATGCTGATTGGTGGCCATTTTATTCGCATATTAACATAGATTATCATGATAAAATCAATCATTTTAAACCGTTATTAAAAAATAATAGTTTTTCTGTGCACTCATTGGGGTAAGTGCTCCAAAGTTCTTACTTTATTACAAATAGAAGCTATAGCTATTTATAAAAAAAAATAAAATAAAATATATATTAATAAGTAAAATATCATCCATGGTCAGTTGTTTTCAAGTGCAAGCAGATTTAAGGAGGCCTTACAATCGAACTGAAGGCTGCCAATGAAGTGTGGATTTCTTGCTGACTCGCTGACGGGGAAGTGAATGGATGGAATGGAATCAACTGATGCGACTGATGATGATCTCTCTTGTCGTTCTGCGCATTCTCGAGTCATCCAACAAGTTGTTTTTTGCCGATAATCTTCAGCTACATGATAAGTCTTGGCTGCTTAGGCAATGACTTGGCACGTGCTGTTAATGTGTTTAATCTACGTGACACGAAAGTGTATGCCCTAGAGACACACACACACACACACACACGCACACAGTCCCTTTTGGTTGTCAACGGTTGAACAGGGCGTATGTGTAATATGCCAAGACTGACAGGAAACAAGCAGCCATAAATGTTGGCATGCTGATTGTGATTGATGTGCTGGCAGACACGACAAGTCAGAGACTGAGACTGAGACTGAGAGACTTGAGAATGAAACTCAGAGCTCAGCAGGCTGAGACTGAATACTTTCGCGTGCCTTGCTTATATTTTTTTGTTGTTCCCCATTTGTCAGAAACTAGTTAAGCGTTCAAAACAATTCATTTCCACAGACATTTTTTTTTTTGCATTTTTATATATTTTTTTCTTTGTACATCTTCGTATCTATTATTTTTGAATTTGTGGCCATGGATGAGGAGAGTGCATCCATCTCTGCGATGGACAAAAGTCGAAATGTGAAAATGCTTATCGAGAAGTTTGAGCGCATGAGCATGCGGAAG
The DNA here is from genome assembly GCA_037043405.1 of Drosophila subquinaria. NCBI lineage: Eukaryota > Metazoa > Arthropoda > Insecta > Diptera > Drosophilidae > Drosophila > Drosophila subquinaria. The sequence continues at coordinate 89,655 of JBAMBL010000370.1, read as the reverse complement.
GCTCAAATTTCCCGAGCACCAACGGATTGGAATCTAAAGGGCATAACTGGTCGAGTTGCTGAAACCATCGCCAAGTTCGAGCATAATATATTTCCCTGGCGTTTTGGGAATGTGGCAATTCGGAGGGCTGATCAATCAACAGATCGCTGGGTGGCTGTGCTTAAGGAGAAAATGCTCCGACATGTTCGTCAGCAGATCGAGGCGGATTATAATGATAAGCTCGATGAACAGGAGCTCTTGCAGATTGACAATTATGTCAAGAGTATGGAGGTGCTACCAGAGCAAGAGCAGCAACAAATCAAACCTACAGAAGCCTCAAGCAACGGCAGGATTGTCTTAAGTTCCAAAGACTTGAAACACGTTCCCAGCTTCAATGGATTTAGTTTGCGTAATTATCAAAATAACCACTTAAATGAATTTACTGAGTAACTCATTATTTCCATATCTCTCTCTCGGTTTCTTCCTCTCTCGACAGATAGCAAGGACCTGTCGATCGTGCGGTCAAGCAATAGTTGCACTTGGTAGACGGACAGTCGATGCTTGAGATCAACCCGTATTTATTTCAGACTTCCCCAAGGAACGAACCAACCGATTTCGATGTTCATCTAAATAAAATTTAAGTCTTAGCTGAAAATATTTCCAGTCTTAATTGAGACGGAAGAATATGTAGCAATAAAAAAGATAATACTTTCAAAGAAATGTGAAAACGTTGCAAAAATACATTAAATGAAATTCGAGGTCAATACGAGGTGACTGAAAGGAATGTTAGCAGCAGAAAGAGTACTTTGTGAAAAGAGGAATGCACTAAGCATATCCCATAATGAGCAGAGCTAAAAACAGAATCGCCGTTAGTCCAGTAGCAGATACCCTAGTTCTTTAACAAAACTGCCACACATCATCCTTTGAAATGTAATTAGAATTTGGTAATAACACTCGATGTATATAATTCAACAACACAAAAGTGAGAAAATGGTACACGAAAGTGTCTGAGCATTTACAACTTAGAATAACGCATGAGTGCGAGCTTAAATGAAAAATGTGCTTGTAAATATAAAAATTAATCAACTGGAATGCGTAATTGGAATGCTTGACACTTTAAAGTACTTACTAGTTATATATTTATTGTTTTTACCTGTCAGCACTTAAGTTAATTACATTTGTCAATAATAAAGTGACCAATAATATTATTTTTTAATGATGAGCTTATTGTAGTTTATTGCTGAAATTAAAATAAAGTGGAAAATATAAATTTTGAACATTAAAAAAGAAAAAAAAACCTAAAAAAAAATATCTATTTGCTTGAGTTATGACAGCAGAGACATTTCACACAGTCTGTTCTATAAATCTGACACTTAATCGACAGAAGTCAATCAATATTTTGTGATATCTAATTTGAATAAGTAAAATTTGTATTAAATGTTACACATACTATACATAGAGCTAATGATAAGTAGATAAGTCAGAGATGTCATCCATAGGTGTATACCCCATTTAGTTAAATACGTACAGGGTATACCAAATGGATAGACGAAAATGAATCGAACAAGCATTGCATGAATTGCTTCGCAATCCAGATCCAGGCAGCTATAAAATAACCAAGAGAAAAACTAAAGTAGCAGAAGAGAGAATGAGATAGAGAAATTTAAGGGATTTTGCAATCTTTCGGGCCGTCTGGAATTTTATTAAGGGGCGGAGTGAGGGCGAATGTTAAATTGCATTTCAATTGGATGTGCGCACAATTTGCAGCACATTTCATTTGGCAAACATTTTTGGCACCTCGCTAAAGGATGCCACAGGACATCATCATCGAGTGGAGCAGCATCTGGTGATGCTGATGCGGATGCAGGTCGACTTCAGCCTCGGGGCTGCTCGCACAATAAACTGCCTGCGTGCATCCCAAAATAAAAAAAAATAAAAAAAAAACGGAAGGAAGGATGCGACATGAACATGGCCCACATGCAGCTGCTGGCCCAGCTGGTTGCTGGCGAAACCGAACCGCAAAATAAATGGCCAAAAGGAAGTGCCAAGGCGAAAGCGAGAGCGAGAGCCAGTGAGATCAAGGACGAGGTCAGATGGATAGTGAGGCGGCATTGCCGTGCACAAATCGTTGGCCAAGCAAATTGCAAACACTGAAAAAAATATTTTTCCAAAATTCAATTTTTAGAATTCTTCATTTAAGCCAGGATGTTATTGTTAAATGAACACAATTGGCGGCAAAAATGGCAATCACTCAGCATTTAAAATGTCAAAAAAGCCTAAGACTTTTGATTTCACTGAAAAAAATCGTATATTTCAGAAACAAAAATTGATAAAATGAAATTTATTACATTTTTCGCACTTGGGTTAACCCATTAAATCCAGTCCATGGATCGGCTGGTACGATTTTGACGAAATTTTGAAATGTGTGCCTGGAAGACTATAGAAGTTGAGAGAAACAACAAAAACATTTTTATCTTCAAATTTTATTTTTCCCGTCTCCATACATTTTTCAGCTTTTTTTGTCAACATTTTCCATGCAGAAAAAAACTTAGATATTCACCTGTAAAAAACTACAGGTATACCAAGCAAAACTAAAATATTCAATTATTATTCTGATATTTTTGTTATTTCTCTTTACTATGTAATAAATTTTCCTCGATATCTCTCACATGCCCCGTGCATAAAATGGGCTAAGAAAATCCGGCATTACCAAACTTCTGAGACCGCATCGGATTGATTTTATTACAGAGTCTTTGATATTTTTCTGAGTACACATATTCTCTTGCTGTCTTGATCTTTCTGTCTCTCTCGCACTCATTTTTGGTAAATGCGGATACAGGATGCAGGAAACAGGATGATGTGAATGATGATGATGGATTTACATAGCGGCAGACATAAATAATTATCATGCTGGCCGTTAACTTGGCCATTAAACCGTTAAAACCATGACATCAAACCTCAATTCTCACACTGGGGCTCCTTTGCATTTATTGCGTTGATTCTCCGCCATTAAATCATTATCATCATCATCAGCAGCAGCAGCAACATCATCATCGTTTACACTGTACAGTACGGTAACTTTTTACTCAGCCTGCAATTCCAATTTGCATTTCACACCCGCCCGCACACACACACACACACACACACACACACACACACACACACACACACACACACACACACACACACACCTTTAACATATTTTATGACAACATTGCCGAAAACAACAAAAATTTCAACTCTGTTTTCGCAGCACATTCAACACCCCTTTCCCTTCAAAGTTGTCAACCAACTGACATGAAATAAATGAAGACATCGCTGACATGCCACCCCCCTCTCCCCCTCCTCCTTTCCCCTCCACCTACGCCCTTTTAGACCCCCTTTCGTCGGCTTCACTGTGAGTCCCTTCTCGCTTAATGCGCTTTGCATAACTTTGTCAGGCGGCAGTTGATTTGTTTATTAGCAGCAACTCAGAAACTGAAGGCTGCAGCCTGAAGTTGAAAGCACAAAGTTGCAAGTTGCAAGTTGCAAGAGGCAAGTGGCAAGTAGCACGTGCCAAAGTGGAAAGTGGCAAGTTGATAGTTAAAGCCAGCTGCAACAGCAGCAACATCTGCTGATGCTCAACTTTAACTGATGAGCATTTGATAAATGAAATGAAGTTGATGTGCAAACTTTCGAATGGATATGAACAGGTTGCAAACAGCTTCAGCTCCAGTTGATGCCACATCAGTTGAAGAATTTTAAAGTTGTTGCTTGCAGCATGAGTTTCAATTAGTGATGTAAATTCAAATTATGGATCGAAATGTTAAAATCGTCAAAACAAAAATCAAGTTGTCGATATATCGTCAACAATAAAACATTATCGAGTTCAAATACTTGAAAATTACTTACGCGACAACGGAATTGTTAATCTATTTAACAAATCGAGTAGATTTTAAAGATATTTTAAATATTTAACATAGTTTTGGTGATGTCGTTAAAATCCAAGCATTTTTCAGTCCTTTCTCTTTTTGATAAGCACTTGAATACCAAAGTTGTATTTATTAATTTGTTCAGTTCGTTTATTAAATATGTAACGACTGAACTTAAAGTCTGCAAGAAAACTACGATGAATAAAATCCACTGATGATAATGGAATTAACTAAATTATACCGTCAAAAGAATTATCGTTAAAATACCTGAAAATGGCTTTTGCGAAAATTAAGCTGTCGATTTTTCGGTGTATTTTTAAGTCACTACACAGAAAAAAAATCCGGGATATTTAGCCCGAATTCAATCCGAAACGATGTCAGAAGTGGGGTAATCTCGGATTTACTTAAACCAAGTATGAAATACTTGATTTTTTCAATCCCGAATTCAATCCTAAAAATTCTTAAAACAAATAAAAAAAAAAAAAGTTTTTTTTAACATTTTTTTTAACATTTTTTTTTTTAAGTTTTTATTTTTACATTTTTTTTTATTTTTTTTTGTTTTTAAATTTGTAAACTTTTTTAAATTTATTTTTTTTTTTAATATTTATTTTTAATTTTTTTTTTTAACATTTTTTATTTAAATTTTTTTTTTAAACATTTTTTATTTATTGCTTTTTTTTTAAACATATTTTTATTTAATGAAGGGAATGTTTGACTGGGGGAATCGAACCCAGGTTTTCTTCAAACAGGTCAGCGACTCTAACCACTGAGCCACCAGACCAGTTGAAATGAGAGAGGCCGAGAGAGAATCAAGTAATTTGGGCTTATTTTCCATTTTAATCCCGATATAGGCTTGATTGTTCAGCTTAATCCTGGAAACGTACTTAAAAAATGCAGGCTTAAATTAAGAATTTTCGGCTTGATTTTAGAACGGTTTTTTTTTTTCTGTGTAGCTTCAATTGTAATAAAATTGTCGCAAACCCCTTAATTTTGTTGCCACAAAAATGAAATTCGCAGTGCAATCAGCGAATGTTGCCTGCCGGCCACGCCCACAATGAAAGTTGGCACATGCCCCTGCCCTGCCCCTTTTCCCCTTTATGCGCCATGTCGAATGCGGTTGACCACAGAATTCGGCACAAACCGCATGAATATCGCTTGAACCAGAGTTAAACCCAGCATTAAAAAGCCGCAACTGTTTTTGGCTCCCATTTCCATTTTATTGTTTAATTTGAATTGTTGAGGCTGCGGCGGAGGGGGCGGAGTAGGGAGCGCGACCATAAAGTAGTAAATCAGTTGGCAATTTTTGCAGTTGCAACATTTGCAGGTCCCATTTGCGTCCAACTTGGCGTATGCGTAATATGTTATACTATAGACACAGCGAGAATGTGAAGTCAGCATAGGAAACGGCGGTGACTGAGAGGGGGAAAGAGAGTGACAGAGAGAGTAAGAGAGAGAGAGAGGCAGAAGACAAAGTATGGCATAAAACCAAACTGTAAATATGAACGCAGAAAAGTTTACGCATTTCCAACGCATAAATCACACAAAGACAAACAGAAACAAAACACAAATACGAATATACATACATACATATAAAATACAAAATGTGTTCGCTCCACAACTTTTTGGGGGTCACACTCCTCATACCCCCCCCCTCCCCCTTCCCCCATGCATCCACATTGAGTGAGCAACACGTAAATTTTGGGACATAAAATTTTAACAACTCCAGCGAAACACAAAACAAAGCCATGCAAATAAAACAAAGTCCATGTGCTCAGTTGTGTGAGTGTGTGTGTGTGTGTTGGTCTGTCTCCCTTACTCTCTTTTCCTCTCTCTGTCTCTCTATCTCTCTCTCTCTCCCTCACTCGCTCACTCTCTTTACTTTGTTGACTAAGGACAGCAAATAGTTCCATTTTTGGGTTGCCGCACCATCCTCAAGGACTCATGAAAAACTTAAGAAGAATTATAATATACTTTGAAATTAACATTTTCAGACAAAAAAAAGAAATGTAAAAATTTAAAGTGACAATCAAGCTAAAAATCGAAATGTCAAAATCGACAACCTGATTGGGGGTCTTCCAAAGCAAAAATTTTCAGATCTGCATCATAAGATATAACAACAATAATAAATTTAACATTATGCATGGAAATTGGTTAAGTTTTTGAAAAAGTGTCAAGAGTATAGAAAAAATTGACAATGTTGGACCAATTTTAGATTTTTCAAATAAATAAAATATTATGTAGTGCGAATCAAAAGATCGGATAATTATTAAGTTGCCATTCTGCATGGAAATCGGGTAAGTTTTGACAGTGTCAATTTACAAATTAATTGAATTAGAAATATTTATATTTATAAACAATTAAAGTTTTCATTTTCTAACCTTAAGCAACCTAACAGCATTTAAAATACAACAAATTCAGATGGTTAAGTCTCCTGTTCCTTTGAAGATCTTTGGTAATTTGTTAGTATCTTCTATAAAGAACGTTCTGCTGATGGCTCAAAACATGCCGTCAAATATCTTAATAATTTTTAATTTTTAAATTAAAACTAAGATAAATTGAAGAATTTCCAACTGATATATTTCGCATTAGGCAGGAAACAGGTTTTTTATATAACTTCAAATTCATTTCATTTAATTCTCGAGTCTTTTTAATGGCTTGACTCATTGCATGCGATTATTATCTTACTTATTATTGTATTATTGTTTTTGACAAACGTTGAAAGTATGAAATGTTATCGGTGTACTATACAATAAGCTCGAAGGCCTATCTTTGTGATACCTTTTCGTACATTTGAAATAAACTCTTTGTCCGCTATATATCATAAGATATAATATCATTGTAGCCCACATAAATCGACACACATTGAATAGAAACAGAATAGATAATGGTTATTGTGTGTGTGTGAGTGTGTGTGTTGCAATGTCTTTTATCCAGTTAATTTACAAATGCAAATGCAGCCAGACAGAAATGACGAGTACTGCATTCATCTGTTTGTGACATCGGATTACTCGATGACAGGTTGTATAAGGTTGGGGGAAAGGATATTGGAAGAGGGATCAGCAGAACGGGGAAATTGAAAATCCAATTAATAATATTTAATATGCAAATTATAAACAGCAAATGTGTGTGCATATAAGATTTAAGGTCAACATCTGTATCTGAATTTGCAATATTATTTGTAGATGTATCTTTATTTGTATCTGTGTATTTGAATTTACACTAGTCGGCAAATTTATTTTGACAACATTTAAGGTTGAAAACTGCAAGAAAGTCACTTTTTGTATGAAAAGTAGGAAAAAGTGGTTCAAATAGTAATTTTTTGCAGTTTTCAAAAAATTATAAAAAATACATACTAGCAAAAAAATTTTTGAAAAAGTTTGCAGTCACTATTGGAATTCTTTGAAGAATTTTTTGCAGCAAAACATTTTTTTTTTTAAATCGAGGAAAACAATTTCAAAATAGACCTTTACAAGAATTCAAAGTTTGCAATGGTTACTTAATGGGTTATGGAAGGATTTGTATCATTAAAAAGCAATTGAAATGACCTTTCCATTGATGCCAAAATGTACATGAAGTAGGTTCAAATTATGAGTAGAATTAACTTTAAATGTTGTCCAAATAAATATGCCGACTAGTGTATATCCTTAGTTGTATCTGCACCTAAATATTATTGTTTGACCTATGTCTGTATCTAAATTTGAACCTAATTTTAAAATTTTTATTTTTTTCTGTACGATAATATTTGTAATTTTAAATAAATCCCAACTTAAAATAAATGTGCCTAAGCATCAGTTAACAATATTTATTTGTATCTGCACTTTGTTAAATCTATTCTTATCATGATGTCTATCATTATTTGTGATTTATATGCAGTGTCAACAAATCGTAAGATATTTAACTGAAAGAAAAGACAAAAAAGAAAGGAGTCTCTTGGTAATCAGTGTACTTTAGCGAAAGGGAATTCCTTTCGACTTGAGCACACAAACAATTAGCCAATGGAAAAAGTTGGACAAGTTGTGACCAAGAATGTGCGAGCAGGACCTTGGGAACAAGTTGAATGTGCAATCAGTAGTCACATTCTGAATTCTATCTTTAGCCGTTGTAAAAGGAAGGAGGAAGACTTGACTGGGCAGGAAACTTGCAATTTATTGTCAGTATCAAATTTGCTGGGTCAATTTAGAGAGTAAGTAAAAGCCTGTCCTGTTTATCGATGGAAGAACAGTTAACAGTCAATACTTCCAGCTTTCGTTGCGAATTCCAGCCTCATTCGACTTCCATCGCCTGTTCGGAAGTCTTGCACTTATATGTGATTGTTTTAGCCACACGACGTCCGTTGATTAACAACGTGAGAACCTTGGCCACTTTCTGAGCTGGTTTCTTCACATGTACGGCCATTTTGGAAACCACATTCTCAGCTCGGACTGTGGTAGGAGCAACCGCATCTCCACCACATATTGTCAGCTGTTCAAACATCTGAATCAGCTGACGCACATTGCTGGATCGTGGTACAGCACATTTCTCCTCATTTGGATTGGACATAATTAAACTTGAAATTTGGATAGCGCCACAAAAAAGTTATACTGATAATCGAAATACTAAACAGAAATATCTACAAGAGAACACATTAAATTTTGATAATACATTCGACGAATACTCAATATATAATAAAAAGAACAAATAGAATAAATATTACAACTTTACTCCGTAGAGCGCAATTTATCGCAATGCGAGAACAAATGGAAAAATATTAATATAATAGACTAAAACGACGATTACAAAACACTCGACGCCTGCCTCGTTCATATTTTTAATACATACTTAGAGCTCTTTTATAGAAAAGTAAAGAAAAGAATAGAGAAATTCATAGCAAGAAGAGATGTCCAATAAAGGGAATTCCTTTATAGTTAATAGTAAGTTAGTACGATAAAGGTTAGTGCAGAAAAGTTGACACTAGGAAGGTTTAACTTTGGGAAGTTCCCTTAAAAGATATCATATTAAGAGAGATATGTATTTATTTATTTAATGTAAACTAAGAGTTGTTGAGCAAAATTTTATTATGAAATTATATATAAAGCTATATATATTTATATATTATACATTATTATAAAATTGTTATATTTAAACAGAAAATTATTTTCGACAAAAATTAACCCTATAAACTTAAGCTCTGTGATCAAAAATTCGTTATGCGACACATTTCCTTAAAAAGTGTATTTGATTAGAACATAAATTAATAAACAAAAGTAAGTGCCTCAAGTAATTATACTTACATATAAAATAAAAACACATTTTTTAAATCTTTGAAGAGTAATGCATATTTTGAGACAGCTTATATGTGCTCTTTAAAAAAGCAACTTAGTTTTGCAAATAAGCTAAATGAGCGAAAATTAAATAAATTGAAATGTAAAAGTCTTAATTATTGACTCGCTTTCCTTTAATTGAAAGGCTGCATTTTATTCGAATTTATAATAGCTTTTCACAGATACTTTTCACAGATACTTTTCCATTTGTTGCACAAGTTGGAGAGTGGGAAAGCAATTGTAAATAATCTAATAAAGGACAATTAAATAAAATTGAATAGTTTGAAATGAATGTGGCATATTTATTTCCACTTTATTTAAAGGCATCAATTATAAATGTGTAACAATAAAAAATTCAATGCGATTTAATTGAAATGTCAGTCAGCTCTTTTGTGGATCGTTAATGCCTCATGAATGAAATGGAACTGAAAATGAAATTACGAAAGAGGAATTACATATATTTGCATATATTACAGTAGTTTCACATTCTTCCAAACCGTCAGTACGCTTAAAAGGGAAAGGTCGTTAGATCAATTGGAAAATAAAATAAAGTAAATTAAGCAATTAACAAATTTACCTTGACTCACAACCAATTGCACCATAGAAACAGATAGAAACAGGTTCACAAAGATGCTGGGGTGGAACCTCCTTGATTATGGTGGGCGGATAAAAAGGCAGAAAGTCGTCGACTTTGAGAGAACACTTTCTTGAATCTGTCAGTTTTTCATCTTGACTATCTGACAGTGGCTTAATTGGTTGTCCTCTTACACTGTTCTGACATATCGCTTCCTTTGACTCCTGCTTTTCATCGGACTTGAAACGTTGCCTGACTTTTCTGTTGTACGAACTGAATCAATGCCGTCCAACTTTAATTCCAGCTCAGAGCAGCTTATGATGGGCAGCTGTGTCTTCTATCGACCTATTTAAATTAATGCCTATAGCATGACAGTAAATTGAATTGAAAGTTCAGTACACTTTTTCAAACCCTAAATTAATATTTAAGGAAAGGCTAAAAGGAAACTTATGATTATTTTAAACAGGTTTTCTGCTTTCGTTATTCCCCAAGTATTCGACCCACTCAAGTGCAGCACTCAACAATTACATCAGTTCACACTTACTACAAAAAGTTTATGTACAGTCGGAAAATTCTCCTCTGTCTCTCTCTTATTAGCAGCTAAGCGGCCGGCATTAATTTATAATAAATTACACTTAAAGTTAACTAAATGGTGCCAACAAATGGCAAATTATGTGAAGAGTCTCTCAAGCTAAGCAAAGGGGGCAAAGAGGTTTGGAAGAGGAAGTCAGAAACAAGCCAGAACATTAATACACGCACGTTGCTTAAAGGGCTTACAGCAACAAGGACAGGCAGCAAAGGAAAACTAAAAAAATAAAAATTAAAATAAAATAAAAACTTTTCAACACTGCTGAGCGAAATGCTCGACTTGGAGATACCCTACAACAGGTGGAGACTTGGTAGAGAATGAGAAGTGGTTGTGTTAAGCTAATAAAAAGACATATCTCCTAGATCTGTGTATAGTTTACATTGTATACTTCTTGATACATATTTTCATTAAATAAGTTTTCAAATACCCAGTCCACTAAAATTTCTGAAAATTATCATATGCTACTTAAAAACGGCAGAAATGTCATCTTCAAAAACTTCATTTAATTTTTAAATAGTCAATTACAAGATTGTATCCAATGCAGTAAATCTGTAATAATATCAAAAAAATATATTCAACTAGTCTAATTTTTCCTGACATATGATACTATTCTTCACTTAACTCTAAAATTTGTTTAGGTTGTATAAAATAAAAATAAATTAGAGATTTTGTTTAGGAAGAGATAAAAGTTAATTTAAGGTCACACATATACCCAATACCGCATTTAGCTACAGGGTATTCGGTAAAGAGAACCCATCAAAACTTTGTCGCTCTTACTGAGCTGACTTTACATATGTTAGGACGCACATATACATATATATATATATATGATTATTCTATATGCATATGTGTTTTTGTGCATGTGTATGAGTGAGTGTTAAAATTTTGTGCTTGCTGTCCCTTTATGGTAGATGTGCGCTGCCTCTAAGCCTTTTATTTGTTGACGTCACAGTGGAACGTCTTCTTTCCCCCTCAGATACCTACACACATATGTACACTTACTACACACACACACATATATATAGAGAAAGACTTTTCTGGATTTGCATTTTCCGCGCCTCATCTATTTTACGTATTCATCGCCTTATTTGCGTGCGTTTTATTCTCGGCTCGTTATTTGTTGTGCACACATTTCAAGACAGGGCAAAGTTACGTCCTTTTTAGTCCTTCTACTCCCTTTTCATGTTTTCGTCTCCGTTATCCTTGTTTTTTTTTTACACTTACACACTGACAGGCTTTTGGCAAGTGGATTTATCGCGTCACATCGCAAAAACCAGCAGGAACAGAATGAATACGAGTACTCGCACATGAATGTTTGCAAATGCTCGTGAGTGGCTTATTTTGATGTTGACATTTATGTGCACTTGTTGGACAAGTCCCCCAGAGAAGCCCGCCGAGTTCAAAGTAGAGTGAAGTGCTACTTGTTGGCTTACTTCTTAGCTTCTAACCGCCACTTGACGTTATTTAACTGCAAAAGAGAGTATCTAAGTATTTGCAACTAGTATCTACAGTTTTGAATTTTATGTTAACTAGCCTTTAGTCAATCTTACGAGCCAGTTAAAACAATATTAATCTATTACCAACAATTGAAAATCAATTTTATTGTGAATTTATTGAGAATTTGTTGAAAAATTTTTAAACAATTTCTATTGAATTTCACCAATAATTGAGCATTATTTTTTATTGAAAGAGTTTTGTATAGAATTAACCCTCTTTTAATATAATAGGTATGTGAAAAGAATACGAACTAGTAGTACTTTCAACTAATGAGTATACCAGAAATGTATCGGGATATATAATGTGATATATGCATGTACTTAATGATGAATTTAAGTTGAATGAGAGGTCAAGATTTCGCACCCTCCATTTGAAGACGTCGACTGTATGTGAGGGAGACCACCTTGAGGGAGTCCATGAATCGATCCATGCACTGAACCAGGCAACGCTCCTCGGATCTGGTCAGCGATACTCCTGGCTTTTCGATGCATTTCTTAAAGCAGTTCATAGTCATCTTTCCGAGCATTTGCTGAGCATTGGCCAAAGCAATCTGTTGACGCACTTTGTGAACCGTCTCGCCATGATTATCACTGTAGGCCCTATTATGTGCCATTACACTGCCTGTCTGTCTCCTCTTCTATCACTGTCCCTCTGCGTCGCAGTCTATGTCTTTGTCGCCCTGCCAAAAGTCCTGTAAAGTTCTACCTTTTTTCTTCTAGCTAATAATATTTCTGTTTGTTGTGTATATTTCGATTGAATTCTCTGTGTAAAATATCAAATGAAGCTCAAAGGTCACTTTGGTTATGAAATAGCCTTATTATTTACTCATTTGTTAAACATTGAGAAAAGTAAAACGAACAACATGATTACAATGCTTCTTTATGCACCTTTGGCGTTCTTTGCCAGCTTTATTCATGCCAACAGTTTTTTTTACACTTCAGCTTAAAGCATCCCTTCAATTTTAAATTGATGATAAAGAACAAATTCAATTATCTTGCTAAGTTAAGAGCGTGGCAGCACTTACAGTTGACGGAGTTAACCCTGTTTTTTCTCTTTGTTTTCAAATCCCAGTCATTGTCAATCATTTCTTATGCATGCAAATCTCAAAAGCCCAAAGTGCAGTCATTTACACACGCCCCTCGAAGTCGCTACAGAGTTTATACCCTTACCTCAGACACACACAATTCTTAATAGCGTATGTTTAAAATATAGTTTAATTTTTAATTCATGGTAGAATATTTTAAAAATACATTTCGAGAACTTTTTAAAAAACGAAGGTCTATTGAGTGCAATTGTAGAGAAAATATAATCATTTGGAAATCTTTGAAATGAAATCGCTTACTAAAATACAAATTATTTTGCTAAGTTGATTAATATTAACAATTTAATTTATATACAGGGGTGCCACAGAAATCGCTTTCGCTTGAATTTGACATAAATTTCATACAAATTTAAGTCAAATTTAAGCGAAAGCGATTTCTGTGGCACCCCTGACTAATTTATTAATCATTTTATATTTAATTTTGATACTAGAAATAAAATTGTTGCTAAAATAAATGAATAGAGTATAGCTTAGGCTACACTATTTTTTTTTATGAAAATTGAGCTTGTATGTATAATAGACAGGAAATTTTCATTTCCCAATTGTTCGCTGACGACTGACAACTTGATTTGCCATTGCTTTTCTAGCTCACTGATGAATGCCTTCGTGAGGTGTAAAAGTCAGAAGAAGCAATATTATTACCTGTTACATTGACAGATATTACCCCGACGAGTCAGTGAATGAGTGTGAGTGAGAGAGTGAATGAGTGAGTGTTGTTGCTCAACAACAATTGACTTTTGAACTCACAGTCAAATTGATAAGCACACAATCTTTCACACTGATAGCTTCTCGGTCTAATCGATTGTGTCGGATTGTAATCATACAGACCTGCTCTGGATTTCATTTTGAGCAAGCAAAAATGCTGCAATCGAGAGTGCTTGACTACGAGATACCCTGCGGTCATGTTAAAGATAAATCTATAAAGAAATGTATTGCCCATAGATTTATAATTATCAATACGAGAACATATTCGTCTACAATTTTCAATCAAATGAAACCCCACAACAATGTGCATAGCACATTTGGGATGAGGTTTCCATTACACTTTTCGTAAGTGGAATTCGAAAAGGGCCAGATAATCTATCGCAGTTGTTGCTGTGTGTTTGTCTTTCACATTACAAAGATGATGAGATTTTTAATAGATTAACATTTTATGGGGCTTGTTTGCTGGCTGGGAGATGACTGACTTTATGGGCTCGGTAGTTGAAATTTGTCGATGATTCAGACAAAAACATTAAGATGAAGGGTATAAAGCCGAAAGAAACATTGTTTTAGCTTACACTGACTTTTGGTTTTCGGTTAATAGTAAGTAAAATATTTGTATATCGTTATATCGCTTACCGATTTTTTGCATGTTTCGCTATCGAAATAAAAGTATGTAGCTAAGCCTTTGTTCAATTGCTAAGCAGAATTAAAACAACACATATTTAACAAACATTTTATAAATTGAAATCAGAAGATATTTGTAAGGTAATCAACATTAATATTGCACCTTAGAAAGACGATTTAATTTGATTTTTGACTTTCAAGGGTTTTATGTTTAAGTTTATCTAATAAAGGAGTCGTTGAAAGTTTGAATATGATAATACATACAACTCGGGAAATATTTATTTTGCAAGTAGTATATATCTTTGCCAGTAGTATATCGATAAGTTAGGATCGGTTAACACTTGGTTACAATTGGAATCCCTGATAAATTACAAGATACGTCAATGAATAAACAAAGACATTAAATCCGTTTATCGATTACATTTACAACTCTAATCGATATTGTTAGCTGACCAAAGAGTTGAAAGCTGGCCACACCCACTACAACAACTGGGATCAGTATAATCCTTTGCTTCCTGTTCTAGCCCCCGACTCCTCCCTATAATCCTTGCTACTGTCAGGGTCAGGTCTTCGTTAGCCACTTGGATTACACTTGGCCAAAATGTTGCCGTACGTTTCGCTTTTTCAATCCTGTACCTAAATAGTTCAATGGGTGTATTAAGTTTATCAAAGATGAACTCGACTACATCAAGTAAATACATACATATGTAAGTCATTGAAATTATATTTATATTTTTAAAATATTTAAAAAACTTTTATTTGAATTTTCATCTTTTTCTGTAGAATAAGTAGCGGGTGTCTCACAGTCGAGACTGCGACTTTGTGCTTTTCCTACTAGTTTTTTGCTGCATTTTTCGCTAAGGGCAGTTCGTTATTGTTGTGAATACTGTTGTTGTTGCTGTTGTTATTGTTGTTACCAAACTACAGGCAAACAATGGCAGGCGACATTGTGGCCTGTGTGGCATGTATGTATGTAAGGGAAGAGGCGGCAAGGGAGGACGACTGTGCCACAAGGCCATGCTCAGTTGCAAGCTCCCTCGCCCCGCTTGACACTTCCCCTCCGCGTCCCCTTAAGGCTCTTTTATTGTGTTGCAGTTTTTGCGCTTTTGTATACATATGTATGTACGTAACTGGCTGTCACATTTGGGACGAGCAGCTGCTCACCTGGACAGCTTTGGGGAGATGGCATGGATAGGGCATACGAGAGATTGGATATGGACTGAGAGATATGTGATATGGGATATTGGATATGGGATATTCTCGTTGCTAGCTGAAAAAACAGTTGACGGAATTTGTATTGCATAACCGAAAACAAAGGCGAACGGATCAGGAAAAGTATCTAATTCTAGACAGGATCTGCCCCAGTAGCAAAACTTTGCTCATATTCATCACAATTTCTTTAGGTCGCGCACTAAACATCAATGTAAAGTTATGCACTTAATCAAGTTGACGATGCCAAAAAGACGCGAGCAAGTGATTTTTGAAGGGCGACGAGAGCGAGGGGGAGAGGGAGAGAGAGTAAGAGGGGGACGGGTAGATGGAAAGACCAAAAGTATCTCATGTGAAAAGTTTTGCAGTCATTTGTTGTTGTTGTTGTTGTTCTTGTTGCTATAGAAAATTGTTCTACTTTGCTGCCTTTGAGTCATTCATGTGAAATATTTGTTGCACGTCAGAGATGCCATCAGAAAGTGTGCGAGTATGTATGTGTGTGTGTGTGTGTGTGTGTGTGTGTGCAAGTGTAAATTATGCAGTCAAGTACACGCACACATACACACACAGCGGCATCTAAAGGAACTTGCTGAGCATGATCCAATTCATTAAATGAAAATTATATTTATGATTTAAATTGCATTTTCGCCCGCTTGTCAGCCCAATGTCAAGCAAGTTGTCTTCAGCCAATGCGTTTGCGTGTGTGTGTGTGTTTGAGAGTGTGCTGCAGCATTCAGATTTACAGCACAGCATTAAGAAATATAATTTTGATTCAGATTAAGTGCCATTTTCATATCTTCAACACGAAATCAGTTTCAAGTTTTTTTTCTTGTCCTGCTTTAAGTCATAGTCAAACATAGACAATGCTGAACGATGAAATACTCTGTGCTTTTCTATAATATTTCTACTGTGTACAACAAATGTAACAAAAAATAATCTGAGCACTGTAAAATTATTGCAATACGCAATAAAAATTACTTAATTCGTGTCAATTCTGTTTCGGAATAAATTTTGACAATAAATTTGAAGCTGATCGAATTAAGTTCATAAAAATGCATACAATAGATTCCCGGACAATCAGTCAGTCAAACTTTACTCCATTTAATTTTTAATTTTTGATAAATTTACTAAAAATAAGCGAATTAAATTTGTACATTTTTTAATTGAATTTTCCAGCCATTATGTTGAATGCCCAACATACTGGCTAAGCTGAGGCAAACCGATTGGTATGCATTTAAATGTAATCAAAGCTGTAAAGCTTCTGCTGCTGTGTTTAAATCAAATTGAATTCCCCAAAATAAGAGGAAGTCAAGAATCAGAGCGACTGTTTTAAGGTTGAAAGCATTTGTTTCCACCGCCCACCCACCAAATATTTTACATCAAGAAATAAGCTAAAAAGTTCCCACTCCCAATGTCTTGAGTGGCAATCCAGAAGCATCCCAAAGAAACTGAGCAAACAAATTTAATAAGCGTAGCAGCTAAAAAACGACAGCAACAACAACAACGAAAGCGGGCAAAGTTTCAAGTGCGACCACGCCCAGTGTTTTGAGTGGTGCCAAAAAATTCAGCCACCGCCCACTTAGCCGCTACGTGCGTCATTTCATAATCAAAATACATTCGTAAATTTAGCGGAAATTGTTTTTGTTTTGTTTTAACAAAGTCAACGCGAAATGCGAAACGCAAAGGAAACCAAAAGCTGCAAAGTCTTAGCGGCCAGCAAAGGGAAAGGCAACAATAACAATTGAAAAAGGTTGTCAGGGTGAAACTGAAGGGCTGCTCTCCTTTTTCATTCCCTTTCAGTTGGGATTGAAGCTCAACAAAGGCAAAAAAAAAAAATAAAAAAATAAAAAAGATGATGAAAAAAAAAACATTTTCATGTTCTTATGTCTTGCAAATTGCAAAATGAATCAACAAAAGTGGCCTAAAGCCGATTGCCGCACAACTGATTGGCATCTCCTTGGGGCTACCCAACGCTTCCGTTGCCATTTCCGATACCTTTTCCGCTTTCATTTAACTGACAAACCGACAGACAGACAGACGGACGGCCGACAGACAGACAGACAGACAGACAGTCTGGCGATCAGTTAATGCCAGCGACTACCTATTTGTCATTGGCAACGGTCTAATCATGTCATTCTCTGCTCTCATCTGCTCTCCTCTCCTCTTCACATCCCTTTCTCCCATGACTCTTTATCTCTTTCTTCCATCTGTCCTTTGGCTCATGATTAATGTGACAGGCATTTGAGTGTCGTGTAATTGCTTTGACCAAACAACTCTTGACTACACTCACCTTACAGACACACACACACCACACACATACACACACACACACACACACACACATATATGCAGTTCTGCATTTCCGGCCACACATTTCTATTTCCTAATTGCTGCCGTTTGCATCCATTTTCCCTTCGTCTCTATCATGTTGATTGCTTGAGTTTTCGAGCCTTTTGCTGCTGCATAAATGCAACACAACAAGAGTTCATAGCACCATTATTATTTTTATTTATATTTACATTTTTGTTTTCAAGGACAGTGTGTGTTTTTTGTCCACTCACACACAGCGGCATAAATGAAATGAGTGTAGAACCTTGACGAATATGTCGCGTCTCTTTTGGGGCCAAGCAAAGTTTAAGCACAACTGCGAAAGTAAATGAGAAGACAGAAAATAAAGAAAAGAAAATAAATAAAATAAAATATGAAAAAAGCACAAAAAACAGTCGTATGTGTAATTTTTTGACATTTCAAGCGTCGGCTCTCATAAGTAGGCTACAAAAAATATATTTGTTGTGATATTTATCTTAAAAACCAACAGACTCTTTTTTGTTAGCCCATAATTGCAAAAGCTTTGAGATTTATTCACCTTGAAGCCGTTATTGTGGACAATAAACACGGTAAGTGTTTGGTACTCCAAATCCTTAAAGTTATCTGGCGCCTGTACATTGCCTGGGTTTAATTTTTAATTAGGGGACTTGTGGCACAATTTGTTAGCATTCTTTTTCTTTTACGCCCAGCTAATTACCAATTTTTTTCCTTGCTTCTTTCATTCATTATTTTTTTTGGGCTTTGTAGAAAGATTTGTGGTTTTGACAGCCACCGAGAATAAAACTTTTCAATTTAATAAGTCTGCAAATAATTAACTTTTGGCATGGAGTCAAAACCTCAACATGCCCCAAAAACATGAGTCCCAAACGTTTTTCTACCAATCCAACATATGTGTGTACATATTTATTTCATATTGTGGCCCCCAGGGGAGATTAAATATTTATACGTTTATACGAACGTGTTGTATGTGGCTAAATACATACAACTTTATTATGTTCTCGCCTGTCGATACATGCACAGTTTGATATTTACTTTGGCTATTGCCTGATGTTTCTGTCCTGGACGTGACTTTAAAAAAAACCTAAAAGTTTTGATTAATTTTGAAATTCGAAATATTATTATGCGCGCAGCTAAGCAAGCTGTATACACTACATATAAAAACCTCAAAGCTGAAAACATGATCATAATCTCGACTAGGAGAAACAGTAGAAACACTTGGCTCAACATTTATTCATACACCACAAATGATAAAGTTAACAATTTTTTTGTTTTTTTTTAACATAGTTACGTTCAAAGTGTATGTTTCGCGCTTTTATTATTTTAATTTAATTTGTATTTAACATTATTTAATTTTAGCCTGACAAATAATAAAAATATAAAAATAATAACTATACTTTTTTGCAGATTTTATTCCCAAATAACTGCTCTCATTATTTGCAAACAAAATGTTGGACTATTACGAAAACCTGACTTACAATTGCCGTTGAAATCTAAAAAGTGAGTGTACGAATATATATAGTGCTGAGTGTATATTAAACATGTGAATTCATGGGACTTACCTTCAAATTGATGCACTACTGATTTGTCAAAGTTAACAATCCCACCAGCTTTTACGTGGAGCACTAAAAGGAATTATACAAATAACAATAACAATTACATATACTCGTACATTAATCAGCTGTTTGTTGACTGAGTCAAAAATGCCGCACAACATTGTGGAGATACTGAAATCTACTACTGGAATCTTTTTGGTCACGTTTATTTCTCCCACTCACATACGCAAACACTTGAAAAAAAAAAGAAATTGCCAAAGTTTTTGTTTATCTCAGGCGTAAGAACGTACGTGTGTAAGCACTTTGAAATATCTGAAATTCGTTGAGCTCACAAGATTGAACCAAATTGTATTACTCACGGCCAACTTCATATGAACGCGACAAGGATGACGAGCAAACTAACTGTCAATACGGCTGGCTGGCTTAACCGATGGCTCACAAGTGTGACCATTCCGCAAAAATGCGAAAATGTCACATTGGGGTCATTTTGTACAAATATTAGGGGCGTTCCACGATTCTACTGTTTAAAAAGTAACGTATCCAGCGCGTATCAAGTAAAAAGTGTTTAAAACATATACGTACATACTATGATTATTTTTTACTATCTGATGATGTAAAAAACCCATTACATATTAACTGAATTATTATAATCTCTACCATGTCTTCTCTCACATTTAACTGTCAAAAATCGTACTCTCGTTTTGTCAACTTTAGAACTTTCTTTACGTTTTCTGATACATACCGATCTGATTTGATTTATCTGGGCTTTCTCTTTGCAACAAATATTGAAACTGGGTGGAATATAAATCATATAGGCATAAATAAATACATTAATACCCAGCAAGTCAAAGAATTGTTTTGACAGTTTGGCATTTTTTAGTGCTAAGCTGCTAATTACTTTTGACTAGTCGAAATATATGAACAACAATGGCGGGAAAAAATAAGCAGCAAAATAAGAGCCGAATTGATGTCTTCGAAAATGAAGAACGAATAAGGCTAATTCAAGAGGTGAGAGAGAGGCCAATCATATGGGATTTAACCGATAAAAAGCATTTTGATGCGACTTTTATCAAAAGTGCATGGGAAAGTATTGCAGAGGCCGTTAATCCGAAAATTATGGTATTGGTCGCTGCTACTTCACTGATCCAGTCCATTTGGTCCATTTTGTCACTTTGATTATTTGAAATTGTATTTACTTGTTTGTTGTGAACAGCTGACGCAACAGTGTGACCACAGCAGCAAAGGAACAACAATCTCTCAACTTTTTAGTGATTTTTGGTATTTTGCTGTCACACTGAATTCTGTAAGGCCCGACCTCAAAACATCGAACATTTCGAGCGTCCAAAATGTTTTCAGCTAGAGCGTACTAGAGGTGGAGAACTATCGATAGTCGGCACCATCGATAGTCAGCGATAATATTTTTCAAACCATCGATAACTATCGATAGTTTCCGATAGTGAGTTAATTTGAGCATTAATGTATTTTAAGTTCCAAAAATTATAAATTTTTTTATAAAATTCAAATTGATGTTTGAAATTGGTATTAATTTAGGTATTATAAAAATAAAAACAAGTAAAATTCGTTATCAATAATAATGTTTTGCTTTTAGCTGTTGTAAAAGCCAAAGTTCGACGATCTAAATCAGGGATGCCCAGCACCTATGCACACAGCGCACATTTGTTTTTGCTTTGCACATAGGATATGGGAAGTGTGTGAGAATACACATTGGTAAGCTTCTGGTGCACATTGAAAAATTACACTAACAAATTTCGCACATTACGCTTTCGGTCTACTTCGTTGCTGGCAAAACAAGAACAAATTTTTCACTGTCCGCTTTCCGTCGACCTTCGTTGCTGGCAAAACAAAAACAATTGTATTGCGTCGTTTTGCTGTGGCTAATCGAATGTATTTTGTTGTTGTCTTGTCGTTTGGTGTACACCGAAAAAGAAGAAGTTTACTTCGTTGTGAAACGTGTGACGCTTGTTTTTTTTTTTGAAGAAACATGTTCCTATTTTTTTTCTGTGTACACATAGAATTGAAAAATACTTTCGTTTGATGTGTGCGTGCGCATTGTTTTTATTTGTATTGGTGCGTGCACATCCATAAGGCAGCTTTGGGCACCCCTGATCTAAATCTTTTTGTCCAGCCTACTGAACGTGCGCTCGGACTCGGTTCAGTTCCTTTACGTTCCTCTTGACCTTTTTTGACTACAGTAAGGAAGTTGTCCATGTAATAAAAATATATAATTATTAAAAACAAAACTTAAATGTTTTCAAAGCTCTGCAGATGCCAAAAGAGCGCCTTCCTGTGACGCGTTGAGCGTCATAAAAAACTATCGCTCACTATCGATAGTGCAGGTCTGCCATCGATGGTGGCTCGATAGTGCTTGACCATCGATAGTGCCGATAGTGCCATCGATAGTTCTCCACCTCTAGAGCGTACTACGCTTTAATGCCCTTTCCTCACTAATGTTCATTTTATAAAAATATCGGTGCTATCGATAAGTATGCAACTGTCTGTCCTCATAGCATAGCATTTGCATTTAGCACTTACAAAACATTTGTGATTTGTTTACAAACTCGTTTGACAACTGAAATTATAAAATACGAGAAAATAAATGGAAGGATTTCAAGAAAATTTCGCTGCTTAGGACAGAATCTCTGATGTTTAGTAGACCATCCAACTTTACCGGATTGGAAAACCATTCAGATAAACCATTGCAAAGGGAACCCAAAGTGAAACACCATTTCAATAAGCTCTCATTGAACAATGGGTTGCCGTAGGTCTCTAAGGGCTGGGATCGTCTGTGGAATAACGAAAATTGGAGACAACGTACTTATGGTGTCACCGCAACTACAGCAAGAGTCAGGGATTAGATTCTGTTAATTGATTGTTGGTAAAAACAACTCGTAGCGCCCTTATCAGATACTTCTTGTACAATTCAACGGAATATTGATTTATTTGATACTAATAAATATTAGAATATTTACCAATAAGAACTACTATTTTATTTAGTCAATTTGTATCATCTTCAATGAGATACTATAACGATTTAATAATAATTGTTGCGATCGTAATGTGTTATGTTGACTCTTGTAGCCAAATGGGTCAGTTTTTTAATTTTTTTGTTGTTAACTGCAGCATTTTACTACATTCTTCATTAAATTAAAAATATAGTACAGATTTTTATCGTTTGAAATTGGGCGCCAAAATTTGAGAAATCTAGGGATAGTTTTTTTTTTCAAAATAATAAAAGTTCCAAATATCGATTGAATTCCGATGAATATCGCATTGTTTTTCTGAAAATGCAGTTACATTTCTCTGAAATGTACTATTCTCCCTTCACTAGCTCCCATATGAAATGCATAGGGTGAAATGTCACATTTGCTCCGAAAATGCTAAAATGCTAAAATGTAGTTTCAGTGAGGAAAGGCTATAAGTTTTCAATTTAAAGTTTTTTATAAATTAGTTGTTAATGTTTATTTTATTCTTTTAAACAAATTGAAAAGCGAATCCAAATTCAAGAGTGCAACAAAAAAA
The DNA here is from genome assembly GCA_037043405.1 of Drosophila subquinaria. Lineage (NCBI taxonomy): Eukaryota > Metazoa > Arthropoda > Insecta > Diptera > Drosophilidae > Drosophila > Drosophila subquinaria. Next base: position 66,744 of record JBAMBL010000370.1, on the reverse strand, counting down.
AAGACTTTTTTAATTTGCTGAACAGCTTAGCACTAAAAAATGCCAAACTGTCAAAGGCGGTTAGCGATTATCGATAGTCACAGTTTAAAAATCAGATGGAAATCGAAGCAATCGATAGTGTTCACATCGATAGATCAAAATGCCGAAATACGTTTGTGATTTTTGTCAGGTTAAATGCTGTAAAATTGGCCATGATACGCAATGTTGTGGTTGGAATATCAGGTGGCGTGGACAGCGCAGTCAGCGCGCACTTGCTAAAGGAGCGCGGCTACAATGTGCTCGGCGTCTTCATGCGCAACTGGGACGAGCACGACGAAGCCGGTCGCTGCAGCGGCGAGCAGGATCTCAAGGATGCGATCTGGGCGTGTCAGAAGCTGCAAATCGAGCTGCGCCAGGTCGACTATGTGAAGCAATACTGGACGGCAGTGTTTAGCCAGTTCCTGGACGATTACCAACAGGGCCTGACACCCAATCCGGACATATTGTGCAACAAGCACATCAAATTCGATCTGTTCCACAAGCACGCGCTGGAAAGATTAAGCTACGATGCCGTTGCCACCGGACACTATGCGCGCAACAGTCTGGGTAATTTCCTGGAGCACAGGGACGCTCGCAATGTGCGCCTGCTAATACCCGCCGACAAGTTCAAGGATCAGACGTTCTTCCTGGCCGGCATTGCGCAGGAGTCGCTGCAACGCACGATGTTTCCACTGGGCGATCTGTTGAAAACGCAGGTCAAGCAACTGGCCAAACGCATTGGCCTGCAACGGCTGGCCGAGAAGCGCGAGAGCACGGGCATCTGTTTTGTGGGCAAGCGCGACTTCAAGTCCTTCATCCGCGAGGTGAGCACACGCATTTGGTCAGAGATCAGCCTTTAATAAACATTCTTTGTATGAACAGTATATTACATCCAAGGCCGGTGACTTTGTGGATGTCGACAGCGGTGCTGTGGTGGGCACCCACGAGGGCATTCACCAGTGGACCGTGGGACAGCGCTGCCGACTCAGCTCCTTCTTGCAGCCGTACTTTGTGGCACGCAAAGATGCCGCCAGCAACACCATCTACGTGGCTGCTGGCCACGAGCATCCCGCCTTGCACAGCACTCGCATCCACATCGGCGACATCAACTGGCTGTGTACCAAATCTCGCCAGCAGCTGGCCGAGAATGGCAGCCTGCGCTGTCGCTTTCGGTTCCAGCACACAAAGCCCCTCGTCACCTGTCATCTGCGTCCCCATGAGGTCCAGCTGGATGCTCCGCTGCGCGCCATCACGCCTGGACAGTACGCTGTCTTCTATGATGACGATGCCTGCCTCGGAGCTGCGCGCATTCTGCACGGAGAGCCTTTACAGCAAATAGAAATGCAAGCTGCCAGGCAACGATAGCATTTAAAATGATTGTAAATAATTGTTTTGTTTTCGTTTTTTGTTTCATTTGTTACACACGAATATTTGTATATACAGTAAGTAAAGGAATTGTATAAAATTATCGTAAAACAGTTTAATTTTGATGGTATAGTGATCATTGATCATTTCGGTATGATTGTATAAAGCTGAGTATGAAATTCCTGTGAGCAGGGACCGTAACGATTATAGTTTTAATAATATAAATTATTAAATAAAAATTATTTGTTGATTATTATCAAAAAAATTAAGAGAAAATTCTTATTTTTCGATCTAAATATAAAATAAAAGGGAAATTTCCATTTTTATTTAAAAATTATAATTAAAGTCTTATTTTCAATCTTTATTTCAGCAATTGAAAATAAAAGTTATTTTTCAATTTTTATTATATTAAAATTGAAAATAAAAATTATTCTTAAATTTTTATTATAAAAGTTGATAAAATAAAAATTGACTGAAAACGTCTTTTGAGTTGGAAGTTGTATTTCCAACAGTGACATATGTCCATACAAAGGCATGGCCAAGGAGAGTCGGAGCGACCCCAGTGGCACTTTTGTAGCGAAAAACATTAAGAATACTAGCTGAAAGTTCAGCGGTGCTGTGCAGCCACTTTATGTTAAGTTCTAATTCGCTTTTACTTTAGCGTGGCCGGGGTTATTCGGTATACGCTGGAGGAAGATTTGGCGGAAGCTTCCGCTAAGGTTTCAGGTCGCCACCGCTGAAGGTGTAGGGAATTTTTCTATCTTTTCAGGTGTGGGAATTTTTTCAAATATATATAATTTTTCAAAAATATTTTTGCTAGTATTTTTTAAAATTTTTTGAAAATTGCTAAAAAGGCTCTTTTTGTGTAAAAAGTAGCAAAAAGGGGTTAAAATGGTAATTTTTAGGATTTTCAAAATATTATAAAAAAACCAACAAAAATATTTTTGAAAAATTTTTTTTGCAGTCACTCCTTAAATTGTTTGAAGAATTTTTTGCATCAAAATATTTTTTGTAAAAAATCGAGGAAAAAAGTTTCGAAAACTGACTTTTACATAAATTCGAAATTTTCGAAAGGTACTTAATGGGTTAAGAAATGTTTTATATCATTCAAACGGAATTTAAATGCCCTTTCCATTGATGCCAACATGTTAGCGATAAGGGAACAATTAAGCCCCCAAATCTCAAAATGTTTGCTGTGCCAATAATTATGTTCGCCAGTGTATATGCAGTAAGTAAAGGAATTGTATAAAATGATCGTAAAACAGTTTCATTTTGATGGTATAGTGATCATTGATCATATCGGTATGATTGTAAAAAGCTCGGTCTGAAATTCCTGCGAGAATGCCTCACATATGTATTTAATCAACAAATTTCAGATCTTAAGAAGTTTCTTTGCTTCGTACGGTTTCAACTGCAGAATACTTACTTCTGATTTAATAGATCTCTTTTGAAACGTCAACTATATTGAAACGATTGTAATTTATGATAAACACAAGTTGTACTATATATTTAAAGTCTGCTGTAAACAATTTCAAAACGAACGCATCGATCGCACGACTTCAATTATTTCTACATATTTTCATTTCTTAAGCGCAAACTAATTATATTTGTAGGTATTTAGCATAAAAGGTCCGTTTTACAATATTTGAAATCTTAAATATCAATCCTATGTTACATATTGTATGCATATCTTTCCGTATCTTATGTATAGCTAGTCCGAGAAAAAATAAAGGAGCTATTATGATTATGATAAAAAAAACAATTTGTCGATTATAAATTAAATTAATGTTAAATTAGATTGTTTAGTCGTTGGTTAATTTAATGTTCCTAGAGTCTAAGCTTTTAGCTGCATCTCAAGATTGCAGAGCTGCAGCTGAAGAGCCGAACTTAAGTCAATAGCACGGTCAACGCATCTAGAAATCGGGTCAGGTCGCTCTGGCGCAACTGGACGATGGACGGCTCGAAGAAGTCCTGCAGCAGGCTCGTCTTGCTCTTTTGCGCCGCCTGGTCGAATGCCTTGCCAAAGAAGTTCTTGGGCGAATCCTCGCGTACCGGCGCAATGCCCACCAGCAGACACATGCCCTGGGCCGCGTCCAGCGGACAGGTGGCGATCAGCGGCAGATCGGGCGCCTGTCGTGCCCTCGTCGTGGCCACATGACCGTGCAGCACGAACTTGGCGAGCAGCGCCAGCGCATATGGATACGAGAAGAACGCGTGCTCCTCCTGCAGCACATAGTAGAAGAAGGAGCCCGTCGAGTGCACCTGGTGCGCCTCCAGGCAACTCTGCACCTGGCGAAAGATTGCCGCATGCAGCAATTTGGCATTGTCAATGCCGCCATTGAGCAGATCCTTGTGCTGTCGCGTCAATGCATCGGACGCCTCCATGAAGCAGTCCTCGGGCGTCTTGTGCTTCTTAATGGACTGGAGTATGGCCAGCAGGGCATAGACATAGTCGGCCGCAGCATAGCGACTGCGGTAGCCGTAGCTGAGCGTGAAGGTGCCATAGACTATGTCCGGTATGGAGTACTTCTCGGCCAGCTGCTCCACCATGGTGTAGAACTCCTTACGCAGCACCATGTCCATGGCGCTGAACGTTTGGCGCGCCGCCACCAGCGGCAGTCCCATCTCGACGAGCAGCTCGTGCAGACGCTTCTCGCCCCGCAGCGTCCACAGCTTCATCTGGCAGGCGGAGTAGCGCGAATACCTTCAGAGAGAGAGAGAGAGGAGGATCAATCAAATAGATCAATCAAAGTGCATCCAAATTTGATTGACTTACCGCATGGACTCGGTGACGGTCCAGTGTCTGTAGAGCACCAAATGCAGATCGTTCTCAAAGCTGATCTTGGAGGCGCTCATTGTGTTCTGATCATTCGTCTTGTTGGTCAGACGCGACACATGCGACTGGATGTGCTCCAGCTCCAGCGTGTAGGCACCGCTCTCGATCTTGCCCAGCAGCAGCTGCTCGCTGATGCCCACGATGGCCCACCACAGCAGATCCATGTTGTCCTTGGACAGCTTCCAGGCCAGCTCGAAGATGAGCAGTGCCGTCGACCGGCCGTAATAGCTGAATTGTGTATAGTCAAACATGATGCGATCCCGCTCCAATTCCCACTGTCGTCGCGCTCGCTGTCGCATCACACGCTGTTCATGTCGCTGCATCCGACTGAGCTTGGGAGCGCGTTCCCGCTCTCGCTCCACGCTATCGCCATCGCCATCCCGATCTTCATCGGAATCGCCGGCACCACTGTCAGCACCGTCGTCGCCATCCTCATGCTCATCGTCATCCTCCCCATCCGAATCATAGAATATACTCTCAAAGGCCGGTATGTTCTCCTCCAGCGCGGGATCGCCCAGAATGCACACCTGTCGATCACTGTACACATTGCAAACGTCCAGCGGCCGATGGGAGTCGCATATGTAGAATGTGACATCCTCCGACGGCTGCAGCAGCTCCACAATGTCCACGCAGCCGCCGCAGTTCACCAGCAGCACGTACTTGACGTCGCCCTGGTGCTCCGAGTAGGCGCGTCTCAGTCCCGTTACGCCCATGATGGGCACCACGGTGTACAGCATGTGATCGTACTTGAACAGCGACTGCAGGATCTTGCTGGCGCAGATCGCGTCGACGTCATAGTTGACGATGATCAGGATGCGTTTGCCAATCAACTGCCTGTAAAAGTCATTCTTCAGATCCTGAATGAACATTTTACGGCGCCAATTGAACAGTAACAAACAAATTGAGGACAAAGACACACAAACAAATAAGAAAACTAAACTGTTCTTGTTGTTGAAAATATAAATAAATAATATATTGGCGGCAACCGCAGCGCCGTTTTAATTTGCAATTGAATTGTTGTTGTTGTCGTTGTTGTTGCGGCACTTAATTGGCCCTTATTGCGCGCTGCATTTTGTCGGATTCGCTTTTGATTGCACTTTCTAATAGAAGAGAGCCTGAAGAGCTCTTTACGCCCTGCATGCTCCACCACACACACAGCTGCATGATCGTGTTAAGGCGGGAAATCGACAGCTGTTCGGCGTGGTCGACGCTCGCTGTGAATGGCAATTTTTCTGTGAACCAAGGCTGCCACCCGCCTCAAAACAAATGTGCTTCGAAAAGTTTTTTTTTTAAACAAGTATGAGACAAGGTGGCAACGGATAAACTCAATCTGGAAAAAAATATCGATTGAAAATTGGTCCCATGTCATTTCTCTAATAAAATTAATTAATTTTAAAAAAATTATTAAAAAATTTTTAAGTACAAATTGAAAAAAGCCAGAACGTAATAAGTTTTGTAAATTTATAAAGTTAATTTTAAAATTGGTTTGGGGAACGTCAGCCTTTGCGTTGTGAAGAAATTAACAAATTTGTAAAATATTCTAAACAAAAATTATAAAAATTTAAAAAAATATAAGAAATCCTCCTGTGAAAGTTTCAAAGCTCTAGCTTAAATCTTTATTAAGAAAAAAATAAAATGTTCGTATTTAAATCTTTTTCTGAAAAGAGTTAAATTCGGTCAAATTTGAACCGTTGCCAAGGCTGCCACCTTTTTTTTTTTTGGCTGTCATTTTGTTCTAAAGCAAACCGCATGCGGCTGAATTGTTTGTGGTTTGTTTACATTTGTGTTTCTGTTATAATAATATTGTAAAATAGCGTGTAGCATGGCAATCAACAATAAGGGTAAGCGCAAGGTACTGACGCAACGTCACGTCTGCTCGCGAATGAATTTCCTCTACCAGGCGGCCAACCTAATGGCACACAACAACAACAATACGCTGGCCGCCTACTACGGCAAACTGTGCCGCAACGTGGGCACCAAAGCGCTGATGCACATGTAAGTGGCGATTGTGTGGGTGTATTCCAACTTGTGTCACACTAATTATTATTGCCCGTTGGTGTAGGTCGCCGGCCTTGAAGCGCACACTGTGCAAACGCTGCTCGTTGCCGTTGCTTCCAGGCGTCAATACGACGCTGCAGCTTGAGGAGCAACATAAGCAGGAACAGGAACAGCACCATGGAGAACCCATGCAAGCAGAGACTCCAGAGCTGACCAGCGATAAGCGCAGCAAGCGACGCAACCGCCGTTTGCGTGGCAAGCGTCAAAGAGATAAAGCTACTGTCTCCGGTGCAATCCTGGACGACAATGCCCAGTTGTATGTGGAGTGCAGCTTGTGCCGGGCGAAACGCTGCTTTCGCGTCAACACCAACAACGAGTGCTGGCCCGAGCGTGCGGAGGCAATCGTGCAGACTGTCAGTTTGGACCAACAATCAGGCGACGAAGAACGAGGCGAGTTGAGATAAGAGGAGGCCCAAACACTCGGATGGCTTATCGCAGGGCACGTGCGATCGCACTCACTGATAGCCGGCGTGGATTATCAGTCATCGGCTGTTCAGTATTTGCCAACATGCTGAGCTGCAGACATATGATTGGCCAGCTGCTGAACCAGCGCCAATTCCAACGCCACGCCAGCAGCATTACAGCCAAGATCTTGGATCAGCGCTATGTGGAGTTAACTCAGCGAGACGGACGTCAACTCAAGTATCCGAGTGTTTGGCTGCGTGACAATTGCCAGTGCCCTGAGTGCTTTCATGGAGCGACCCGAGCACGCCAGAGCTATTGGGAGCGTTGTCCATTGGACGCGGCAGCGAGTCGCGTCAGCTACGACGAGAAGCGACAGCAGCTCGTGGTCAACTGGCAGGATGCACACAGCTCTGTCTACGACTTGGAGTGGCTGGAGCAGCGAGACTTTGGTGTGGCGGCCAGACAGCGCTATCTGGATGAGGTCTACAAGCCGCCCGCCCAGCTGTGGAGCAGGTCGCAGTTTGGCGAGGTAACTCGTGAGTTTGCTTACAAGGATGTGATCGAGAAGGATGGAGTCTTGTGCGCCTGGCTCGAAGCATTGGCCGTCCAGGGATTCGCACTGTTGCGTGGGGCGCCCGACGATGTTCAGGTCGCCCGTCATCTGGCGGAACGCATTGGGTACATCAAGCACACCACCTATGGGTAAATAACAGTTGGCCCATCCATAATCAGATTCTCTGACGTGTCTCCCTCCTTTATCAGCGATGTGTTTGAGGTCAAGTCGAAGCCCAATGCCGGAAACTATGCGTACCTCATGAAACCGCTGCCGATGCACACAGACATGCCCTACTATGAGTACAAGGCGGGCATTAACATTCTCCACACGCTGGTGCAGTCGGACTCGCCGGGTGGTGCCAACACCATGACCGATGGCTTCTTTGTGGCCGACAAGCTGCGACGCGAGCATCCGGAGCACTACGAGCTGTTGAGCAGCGTTCCTGTGAATTGGTTTGACATTGGTCACGACGCAGATGCGGGCAAACCATTCCACAATCTGTGGCGGGCGCCTGTCATCTGCTTGGACGTGGACGGGCAGTTTGCCCGCATCAATCACAACACCATGAAACGCGACAGTCGCTTCACCGTGCCACTGGACAAGGTGGTGGCCTGGTACAAGGCCTACGACAAGTTTCTGCAGCTGGTCTACGACGAGGCTGTGCAGTTCAAGACGCGGCAAGGCGATGTCTTCGTGTTCAACAATCTTCGCATGCTGCACGGTCGCACCGCATACGAGGATTCACCACAGAATCAGCGACATCTTGTGGGAGCCTATGTGGACTGGGATACTATATACTCAAAGCTACGCTCTCTCAAGTTCCCAAATGCAAAGAATTAGTCATTCAATGTAAAATTCCTTAAGAAAAATTCAACTTTTTACGCTTTTTGTGAACATTTGAAATTTATAATTAAATATAATCGCATTGCATTTAAGTATTTCGTAAGATACTCTTATTAAATATATTTTACTGTCCAAAGGTTTTATTTTGCGCGCGAAAGTTGAGCTACCTATCGATATACGATATACAGTTACCGCTGCTGGCGATTTTAATACAGACGAGACATCGATATATGGGCTGCAAAGCGTCGTTTGTGGCTACATCGATGGTTTGGTCGATGTATCGAACGAAGACACTTTTGACAGAACTTAAGGTCAAAAAAATTAAAAAACAAAAAAAAAAATTGTAATACAAAAATATCTGCTAAACAAATTTAATCCCAAAAAAATGATACAAGTTATATATCAATATTGATGCATATATCAACCATCGATAATAAAACATTTTTTTTTGCAGCTTTATCGATGCTATTTTTTAAATATCGATAGAGCTGGTCCCATGTCATCATCATTTAAAAAATTAATTAAAAATTTGTACTTACAAATTCAATAAACCAAGAAAATTATAAATTTTCTAAAATAATGAAGCTCATTTTAAAATTGGTTTGGTGTAAGAAATTCTAAGCTATTGTTAACTATCGAAGTCGAAACATCGATAGTGTAAAATTTCGATAAATCGATACTGTACAGCTCTACAACAACCCTACTAAAAAACACATTTCTTGTTAGTGTTGGGTAAACATTGTTCATTTAGGTGAACATGTTCACTTGTTCTTTTTTTTTTAGGTGAGTCAACTCGCTCAGATTGCTCACTTGTTCAGTTGCTCAGCTACTCACTTGCTCAGTTGCTCACTCATATTGCTCAGTAGCTTAGTTATTCAATGAGCTATTCACTATGCCCCTCAACCAACTTATAAAAAATATCATACATTTACAATACTTGCATTTCGCTGGCTCCAAATTTTGCTACACTTTTTGATAAACGACATTCTGAATACTTAAAATGAGTATTCAGCTTTGCCACTAATCCAACAATCTTCATTTTCAAAGAAAGAATCTACACAAAATGCCCTAAGAGGAATCTACACAAAATGCCCTAAGAGAAAAATTCGAGCATAGTGCGCAATAGGAGCAACTGAGCAATAATGAACAAAACAGAACAACTGAGCAAAAAAGGGAAAAGGGAGCAATAAAGGGCAGTTTGGAAGGAACATGTTCACTTGCTCACTTTACGGAGCAACTCTTTTTTGTTCACTCACTCATGAGCACTATTTGTTGTCTGAAAATGCAAACTGCTTGCAAATTATAAAAGTGCTTGTTGATTGATTATTAGAAGTGTGTGGGAGTGTTTTTGTGAGTGCTGGGCTAGCAAATGATGCCCTATAATGTGCGTGTCGGTGGCAGCAACGCCATGACACGTGAGTACGCTGGCGGGAGCATCAATGGCATTTTGCGCAAAACAGGAACCGCTGCAGTAGCAGCAGCGGCAGCAGCTGCGTCCGGCGTGGGCGCCAATGGGGCGGCGTATGGCGGTGCAGCGGATGGACGCCAACCCGCCTTGGAACTGCTCGTCTTTGGCTATGCGTGCAAGATATTTCGCGATGATGAGAAGGCACGAGAAATGGATCAAGGCAAACAGCTGATACCCTGGATGGGCGATGTAAATCTCAAAATAGACAGGTTAATAATTGTTGCCTGCAATTAGCGGCTAAACTTAATTATACTACTTATATTACGATATATCTATCACAAATACATAATATAATAGCATATGTAGCTAATACTTTTTGGATAGCATATGCTTCTTATGTACAAGATGAATCAACTTGCAACAATTGCTAGTACATGACTATCTTTGTATATGTACCACAAAATATCCATAGCCCACCTGGTTCGGATATTGGGAGATACCCAGAACCGGGGCCTCACCTAATCTCTCCAAGCTTAACCCGACCTCGACCTCTATTTTCAGAAATTCAAACAATATTTAGTCGAAATTTAATTTAAAATATGTATAATTCTAATTAATTGAATAATTCGAAAACATTTGTGAATCCGAATACTTGGAATATTTGTTGTTGATAAATAGTGCTGGGTGGGACAGGGACAGAGGCGAAACTGACGTTGACTCTGAAACTGTTTTCTCATTGTAATAACAGCTCTTTTCAGTACTTCTCAAACTGTAATATTTACATAAATATCTTTACATACACTTTAATTATAAACTGGAATTGTAAAACAATTAACGTTTTTTTTAGCAACCGGAGCGGTATGTATAAATGATTAAGACATATTTAATTCTAAACATATACCAATTATAATATATAAATATTAAATGATATCTACAATTTATTTAACTGTGTGATGAGCATTTCTCGAGATGCATTTATTTTTGGTTTCTTTTTAAAAATACGAGTACTTTTGATTTTATTATTATTATTATTTTGTGTGCGTTGCGCGTGTGTATGTGTGTGTGTGTGATTTATGGCTTCGACATCGAGCGGCCCATCAATGTGGAACCTTTGACTAATAACGATCTTTCTTCTTGTTTATATTTCTCTGATTCTTATCTTTGGCACAATATATACATACATACCATCCCATCCACACAAACACACACACACATAGATATGACGTGCGTGGCGCGTTGTGCGAACTGTCAACATACGAGGCACCACCAGGTGGCTATGGCAATCGTCTGGAATACCTCAGCTCCGAGGAGCAGCGGGCGGAGCAGCTGTGCGAAGAGGAGCGCTATCTGTTCCTCTATAACAACGAGGAAGAGCTACGGTTGCAGCAAGGTAAGTGACGTTGCCGGCATGTCCAGTCCAACTTGCCTCCTCAAATGCGAATTGTATATGTACAACTATTTAAATTTTAAGTGTCAAGATAAATACCAATGAATGAGTACTCAAATCAAGCTCTAAAATAAATACACACAATACTCGAATAAGAAAAGCAAGCATAGAAAATCAAGTAAAACCAAAAACCAACCAATCAATCAAGAAATCAAAGAATCAACAACAACAACAGCAACAAGATAACAAGAAAACAACAAACATCATGTTCAACCGTAAGTTTCATCTGTTGCTTCTGGTGATTCTGCTGTGACACCGGGGTTCAGGTAAATAGAAACTATTTGTCATTTAACAAATTAAACAATCTCTTGCAGATGCATTCCACGTTTTTTGCGGCGTGCAACCAATTTGGTCGTCAGCATTTCTCTGAGCCAACAAAACCAATATACAAATTAAAAAAAAAAAAACCAAACAAGAAGAAAGAAATACCCAAAAAAAAAAAAAAAAAGTCAAAGCTTATTCTATGAATTTCTCTATTCTGTTTGCAAATTTCGTCTCAATTGTTGCTGTTGTTTTACTAAAGTCGATTGTTTGTCTTGTATTTTCTTATTTTCGCCAAATCACACACACACACACTATCACAACCATTCGTATAAACACGAACAGAGGAGGATCTGAAGCGCCTGCAGCAGGAAACCTCCGGCGGCAATTACAGTCAAATGGATTTTAATTATGATGGCCAGTCCGCGTCGACAGCTGCCTCGGACGCATCGTCACCAATGCCGGAGTCAACGACACCGACCGACGAATCCGAGCTGCCCTACTCGATGCCCAACAATCTTCTGGTTGCGCCCATGCCGGGTATACAGCTGGTAAGTTTTCCTTTTTTATCTGATCTATTTATGGGCCCAAAAATAATTCGAATCGATAGCTTTTTATTAAAAAATAAAAATATAAAAGAAATGTCAACCGAGGCTAAAAACGTTAAATTGATAAAAAAATGCATATCTTGTGCAATTTTCTGCCACAAATGTGTTTAAGTTATTTATTCAAGCAATATACGCTAGAAGATATTCAATAGGATGAGCATTACGATTCTACATTGTAATGAACTCACTTATTCTATATTTTTGTCCATTTTCCTAAAAGTTGACTTCCAAAATGGACCGTTTGTATTCCATCAATTACACTTAATAAGATAGTAAGATTGTAATATGAACCATTTTAATACATAGAAATATAAATTTTAATGTAATACCAGTTTTTCAAGCTGTTTTCGAAATATAATTTATAAAAAGAGAGACAGAAACAACATAAATACATATATTGTGGAACAAAATGTCGCGTGCGACAGTGATTCAAATTAAATTTAAAAACAAAACTATTTTATATTTTTAAATCAAACAAAAAACATTATTAAGGAATATCATTAGATAACATTTTAAAATTAATTTCATTTGAATAATCGTTTACGTTTCGCTGAAATCAGTTTTTGAACTGGTCGCCGTAAAAGTGACTTCTGTTTGAGTCGCGTGCGAATGCCTTGGTTTTTATATCCGTTACTTAAAAAATAAGTAAAAGGGTATATTGTATTCGTTGCAATGTATGTAACTTTGAGAAGGAAGCATCTCCGACCCTATAAAGTATATATATTCTTGATCAGCATGAACAGCCGAGTCGATGTAGCCATGTCCGTCTGTCTGTCTGTCCGTCTGTGTGAGCGCCTAGATCTCAGAGACTATAATTACTTATTACAGTTAACTACTATTATTACTTATCATCCTACTCAATCGTAACAAGATCGGAAAAATAGAAAGATGGTAATGGCTTACTTATGTTTTCAAACAGTGGAAGTGCCCAGAAGCATGCAATAAAAAATATTTTAAATTTATTTAAATAAGTAACGGGTATTCTTTAGTCAGGAGCTCGACTGTAGCCTTTCCCACTTGTTGTATAATGTAATCATGCCCAATCTTCCCTTGCAGCCGGAGACGATGAAGCAGCATGCTATCATTGAGAAGACAGCCCGTTTCATTGCCACTCAGGGTGCCCAGATGGAAATCCTGATCAAGGCCAAGCAAGCGAATAATGCACAGTTTGATTTTCTGTCGCAAGGCGGGCAACTGCAGCCATATTATCGCCATCTCCTGTCGGCCATCAAGCAGGGCAAATATGCGCCGTCAATGGAAGCAGCGACGGACAAGGCGAATGCACCGGCGGATGGCAGCCTGTTGCCGGGCAGTCCTAAGCGGAATCAACAGGTCATTACCGTGCCCATCATCAAGTACAAGCCGTCGGCCAATTGCGCCTACACGCAGCTCATCAGCAAGATTAAGGGTGTGCCGCTGCAGGCGGTGTTGGACGACGAGGTGGCTTCGCAACATTCCGGCGGCACCGCTTCGCCCACGCTCAGCTGCAAGTCGGAGGGACAGAGTCAGAGCAGCGTTCCGGCTGCTGCCAATGGCGAGTTTACGCCCGTTCTGTTGCAGTACAATGGCAGCACGTTTGCCCACGAGGAGGAGAACGCTAATGATGCACCACCCAAGGTGGAGCTGCTAAAGAACACCAGCGCCTTGGCATTGGCGCAGAATTACAGCTCCGATAGCGATGACGAAGAGGAAGCGGATGATGATAGTAATGGTCAGGGACAACAGCAGAAGCAGCCAATGCAACAACAACCATTGACGTCCTCCGGTGGCATCAGCTCTAAGCCCGCTGCGGCCTTGGCACCACCGCCTCTATTGAACTTCCCCCTGCCCGAGGAGACGCTGCGACACATTATCGACAAAACGGCGACGTATGTGATCAAGAATGGTCGCCAATTCGAGGAGACGCTGCGCACCAAGAGTGTCGAGCGCTTCAATTTTCTGCTTCCCGAGCACAAGTTCTATCCCTATTACATGTACAAAATAACCGGTGATGTGGACGCCGCATCCAAGGAGGAGAAGACTCGCAAAGCTGCAGCTGTTGCCGCTGCATTGATCAGCAAAAAGGGTCTCAGCTTAGGCGGCGGTGCGGCAGCGGCAGCGGCTGCAGCTGCGTCTGCTTCTGCTTCTACCTCAACTGCTGCTGTTTCCACGTCCAGCTCGAGTGAAAAGTGTGCGTAAACCCAATAAAGTGTATTTGCTATCCTGCTCCTGTGCTAATTTCTATTTGTCTTTTGCAGCTCCCGTGTGCTTCTCCATACGTGCACGCGATGAGAATGCCTCGCTGCCACCAGCTTTGCCACAGGAGGGCAGCGATGATGATGCTGCTGATGATGTCAAGGCCAAAACAAATGCGGAACAGACGCGTTCCGGCATGCCCGACAGCGTACAGCGCGCCATCAAGCAGGTGGAGACGCAACTGTTGGCCAGAAGTGGTGGCCAGAAGGCAACGGCGACAAGTGCAGCTGCCACAACGACGGCAACAGCAGCGGGCGCAACAATGCCGTTAAAAGAGCAACGTCAGGGTGAGCACAACTAGAAGAGATTAGAGCAAACATGAAAGAGACAGATACATATATGTAATATAATATAGTAATCCAGTGGAGCACTGCTAAGTGCGGCTCCCTACAAAATGAATTATCAAGTGATTCAAAGTAAAGGATAACTTCTGCCGAATTTGTACATAAAGTTGTAAAGAGGTTTTTTTGTCTTAGAGTGAATTAAAAATCACGTACTCTGCTCGAAGTTTCGAACACATAAAGCTAGAAAAATCTCATTACAAATCGGCATTAGTTATCAATTACTGTGAATCAGTTAGTTAGTCAGTAGGGAAGAGAGGGAGAGAGTGTTTGTGAGAGAGCGAAAGAGATGGCATAAAATGTGTTAACATTATAACTTTTAGCTGAGGAGCGTGTCAAGGACAAACTGGCGCTGATAGCACGGGACAAGCTGAATGGAATGATATCGCGGGAGAAACAACTGCAACTGGAACGCAAGCGCAAAGCGATGGCATTTCTCAATCAGATTAAAGGTATACAATCAAAGCCACATACTACGAGTCCACTTCAACTGTTAACGTCTGTTGATCCAGGTGAAAACACAGGCATTGGTGCAGCTGCTCTGTCGGAGGCGGCGGTCGCATCGCAGGATGCGACAAGAGCGGACTCGGAAGCGCTGGCAGCGAATAGCAATGGTGACTCCGATGATTCAGTGCGGTCCATACCCATCACTTACTTTGGACCCGACGATGATGATGACGATGAGAATTTGAGTCAGGCAGGGGCTGTGCAGCAGGCGCCAAAAGTGCAAAACGACGATGATGAGGAGGATGATGGCGATCTGGAGAAGTATAATCTACTTAACGACGACAGCACCAATACGTACACCAGCAAGGCGGCCACAGCGCCCGTCCTGCTGTCCGATGATGACGATGTGCAGCTGGTTTCGACTGCAGCTCCATTGGCATCATCGTCATCCAGCGGACGCCATCGCAGCGCTGTCCGCCGGAGTCGCAGTCCAAGTCGCAGCAGCAGCTGTTCCATTACACAAGATGCTTCAGTGACCTCATCCAGCAGCAACGCCAGCGGTCGACGCAGTCGTAGTCGCAGTCGCAGTCGCAGCTTGCATCGGCAGCGACAGCGTCAGCGGCACAAGCGCAAATCCAGCGCCATATCAAAGCATAGACGTCGGCGGCGCAGTCGCAGCCGCAGCTCATCACGCAGCTCTCGGCACAAGCAACGGAGTCGCAGTCGCAGTCGCAGTCGGAGTCGCAGCAGCAGCCATTCAAACTCACGTCGTCATCGTGGCCATCATCGGGACGAGGAGGAGTCATCCTCGCGCCGAAGAAATCATCAGCGACACGCCAGCAAAAAGAGTCACAAACGCCACAAGCGTCGACGACGCAGCAGCGGCGGATCCATCTCCCAATAATGACTCGGCATTGTCTTAAGAACCTTAGCTGTTAAGTTCAGAGAAAAAGAGTGTACATTTCCCATTTCCCTGTGTGTACATCTCCGTCTTCTTTTTAAATGTTGAGCAATCTTTTTGACTGCGTCCAATCATTTTTTTTTGCCAGCAAACAATAAAAGCTAATTATAAGAAATTTTTTAGTTTTTATTTCTTAAAAAACTTGGGGTTAATTTGTAGAAGATGTTGACATGTCAAAACTATAAATTTCTGTACTTTCCAGCTTCATGATTGCCATGCTGAGACAAATTTCTGACCAACTTTTAAACAACCTCTTATATTCTTGATGATAATTTAATTTTCGTAAATCAGATAACTTCAAAATCAGAACTCCTTTTTCCAATTTATATAATCAAATGTGAAAATAACAGTTTTTTCAAGACTTTTCAATACATATTGATATTTAATGATCATTTGATAACTTTTTTTAGTTTAGATCAGAAATTAGAAGTTTTATTTCATTTAATGGTAATAATTACCGAATAATTCTTATTTTAAAATTTTTATTTTATAAAATTATAATCGTTACGGTCTTGGACTTATCTGTGAAAATATAGTGGTTGTTCTTTTTACCAGATAAAATAAAGGGACTTAATGACATCATTTCGCTGGAAAGAGTCGATAACACAGCAGTGAATTTTAAATATATAAAAAAGTTATTAATTTTTAAAGATAGACAAAGAGTTTAATTAACATCTAGGAACATCATTCTGTACATAAGAGATGTGTTTAGGCGTAAAATGATATATTTCTCGATTATTGCCCATTCCCATATTTAGTTGAGGATAATATTGTTGTGAAACATAGGTTAGTAAAATAGCATAAATATATGTATGTATTTATATAGATATATGTATATAAAACAGCTTTTAAGGTATTGGTACATAAGTTCACTATTAGGTATGTGTATACATGTAAGTATGTTTATAAGTTTATGGATTTATTGTACAATTGTCTAGAACTCCAAAACACCGGGCAGATATTTGTCAATCAGTGTCTGGTAATAGGGCCACAGTGCTTCGATATCGGGAACCACCTCGCTCTTCGTATACAGATCGTAGCGGCTGTAAGCAAATGAATAGTTTTTGTTATCGATATCGTTATCGGCATTGTTATCGACATCATTATCGATATCGTTATCGACATAGCTATCGGTATAGTTATCGGAATCGGCATTAAATTGGTTTAAAAACGTAAGTTAACTTACTTGAAGATGAGCACCCATTTCTTGGTCTCCTCATCCTTGGGCGCCTCGAGATGCTTGTAATCGCCGCCATTGTGCCACGGATAGAAGGAATGGAAGCGTATTATGTTGCATGCCACATCGGGCAGCTTGGTCTTATTGTGCTTGAGCACCGAATACATGTACTCATCGTGTCCCCAGGACATGAGCAAATTGTCGACACCACAATTGGGCGCATACATGCCGTATTCGGTGTTGTACTTGGGATTCGCACCGTCGGGATTGCCCTCAAAGCTCTCCTCTCGATAGACAATGCTGTCGCCCCAGCGGCATCCCACGGCAAAGGTGTCGCCCACGACGGCCCATTGCGGCTCATCGTAGAAGGCCATGATCTTGCCGAGATCGTGGATCAATGCGGTCAAGTGCAGCCAATCGTGTTGGGGAAATTCCAGGCGGGCACGCTCCGCTGCCTGGAAAGCGTGTATGATGTTGGGCAAATCCAGATCAGGATCCGATTCATCCACCAAATCGTTGAGCTTCTCCAGCGCCTGACGCACGGTCATCTGAATCGTATTGAACTTTAGCCAGCGAGCACGACGTCCTTTGGAAGAATCACAGAATTGAAGGTAGTTCAGAAGGTCGAAGGATTTCCTGTCCGAGTATTTCTGGGCACTTACCATTAACAAAGTCGACGGTTTGATTCAAATGCATCTGGCGATATGTGCGACGGACACGTTCCTTGAGAGGATCCTCGGTGTCGACGCTATAGTCACGGAACTTGGAGGGATTCTTGTCGGCAAATGAGGGTTCTGGACGCATCAGCTCCGATGGATCCAGCAAATGGATTTGATGCTAAACACAAATACAAACACAAACACAGGTAATTTAGTCACAGCTTGGATATTTTAAAAAAAATGTTTTAATCACCTCTTGTAGGATTCTCATCTTTAGGTTTTTTTTGAATAAAGAAAATTTTTAAAAAAATATATATGTATTCTATATATTGGGTTGACTTGAAAGTACCGCTCAGTTGGCAGTACGAGATGTTATTGAATCGTTGCCGTTTCAGACGGCTCACATTTATAGATCGCCGAACGCAACGGGAGAATTCACAATCAAATTGTTTGCTATATAGTATTCACATCTAGAGTACATTTGTGTGTACAATGTACATACATATATATGCTATATGATTTATGGCATTTTTGTTGCCTTTCAAAACAGAGCTATCGGCACTTTCGTCGCCCCTGTCCGGTCACCTAATCAGCCATCAATGTAGGATCCCCACTTGCAGTCATTGCGATGTCGATGTGGATGTAAAAGAAGGAAATGTGTCCGATTCCAGAGCCTCAGAAAATGAGTGTAGTTATAACATATCATATAGTATATTTACTTGGGTTTTATCAAAGGGTCTGTGCCACATCCGCGCTGCCTCGCGCTGTCACGTGCTGGACTTATCTTTATCCAAATGCCCACATATATGAATGTTCTCCTACTTTTATGCATTGTAGTTGTAGTTGTAAGTAAAGGCTGCACTTGACCGATAAGGCTGAAGTAGAATACTTACAACTGGAGCAAGCATATGAGGCAACTGATTGCATCACAGTTCGCCCACAGACAGAATAAGGAATGACACTAGCTTGTATAGTAATAAAAAACAATTGAAACAGATTATTTCTGGGATTTACTCATCGTTAACTTACCTTAACTTACTCATAACAAACCGGAAGAAACCGGATTTTGTCTATTGCATCTTTAAAATTCTCCAAAATAATAATGTTTTTAAATTCATTTTCATATTTAATTTAGGCTTGGTATTAAAATGGTCACAAAGGGCATTAAGTTTGTTAGAATAACATAAGTAACTACGTTGCAGTCAAAAGGAGGCAATTTTAACGCAATAAAGCTTATATGTACATATTGATTTTAAATCGCTAAATTGATATGAACACCTATGTAGCTGTGAGAAACTATTGCCAATTTTATAATGCAGTTGGGCTTAACCAAAACTAATTTTTAATTTTATTTGCAATTAATTTTTCAACGCTTTTCCGTTGAGTGTTTATGGTTGCCACTTAATTGTGTCATTATTGTTAATAAATGCTGTTTTAGTCAACTGGCTTTCATTAAATGTGACTTAAGCCAACATTTAAACATGGTATTTAACAGCTAAAGATACCAAATTTGGTAATATCTATCCCATATTTAGTATGTACACATATGTACATAGATCCAGCTGGTTTTGAAACTGCAAGTTAAAAAAAGAAAGCTGCAGCCTTCAGCTTTGGCACGTATGATTAGTATCATAAGTACTTATGTCTGGGGTTCCCTGAAAATGTCATCAAGAAAAATAAAGAATGGAATCAAATTTTGAAATATGTATTAATCATCGAGATAATATATTGCAGTTTGTATTCTTATTAATTTGTTAATTTTTCTGTTTGACATATACATAAGTATTTAAATTTATCGGTTCGCATTACTAATCAGGTATATAAATATGTGAAATCACTTGTATTATTAAGTAAGAAACACTGTATGGTCAGATCTTCTAACTATAACAGGAGCACTATTATACAGTATAATAGTCTTTTAAAGTTGCCGTGGATTTTATTTGCAACTCCTCTGATTATCGGGTATAGAAACAACTGAAGGCTCACTTTAAGTCGACCTGATGATGAAATGATAATTGAAGAAACAGGAAATAAATAGAAAAAAGACAACTTGGTCTTTCTAAGTCCAGGAGATGCGAACCCGGAATTGACTTAAGAAACTATATCTTTTCGTGTGTATGTAGGTCGTCAAATTGGAATAAAAACAACTTTAATACTATAAGAATCTACAATTGTAGGATGTTTGTTGTTATTGTGTGCAGTACGATAGCTTCTGGCGTCGTCACCTTGAACACATCTCCGGCAAGGGCAAGTGTTCCAGATTTAGCGTACAGACGAACCTCCAAAATCGCAATAGCGCCGTCTAATCTGGGTACATCGTCATCAAGCGCAGAAATAATGTGCCATCAAGGGGGGGATTGCCTCGAGAAAAGTTATCAGCTATCAGTTCCACATACTCGTATTGTATGTACATGACGTCGGCCTCTATTTCTGTCTCTTTTTTCCTCACTCGGATTTGAATCGCGAACATGAGTTTGATTCTGAATATTGTGAATAAACTGCGAGTATTCGCTGTGCCCACGAATAGTCGGGCTGATCGAACTCGCAACTAGCTGTGGACAACGGACAGGCGATTTTAGTAGGTGGCCCGAGGGGCTCGTTTCTCTGCGACGCAGTAACGGTACTGGCAGCGACGTCGTCATAGTCATCGCCAAAGGTCAATTTGTAACGATCGGGTGCGAGGTGTCAATAAATCTTATCAATTAATAGAGATGGGCCTTAGACGCTCTCTACACCATCCAACAAAATAAAACATTCTAACAAAATTAGCACATTTTTATTGCAAGTCTATAAATGTATTATTTATGTATGGAAAGGATCAAATAATAATAAAATTTCGAATACTAATTTTGAATTGAAACTTAGAAAATCTTAAAAGTTATTAACAATGCTGCTAAAAAAAATAGATTTCTTGTTTTATTGTTTTTTTTTTACTGACTTTCGTTTTTATTTCTATTCGATAGTTTTTGGTTATTTTAATTGTTAAATTTTTTGCAAAATTTGTTATCAACTGAGAGTTAAACTTTACTGAAATTTTCCAAAAATAATCAGATGAAGTAAAATGTGGAAAATATAGAACTATTTCTTAAAGCTCGTCTGAACCTGTTCAGAACTCTGAATCGTAGCTAGTCTTATACTTTGGGAGGTGGAGATTTATTTAATTGATCTGAAGCTTGCTGCACAGTGTGCAAACAGCCTAAGACGCGCTTGAAGTGCTCAATTTTGTATTTGGGATGTTAGAGTCAATGGAAATGTTTTATAACATTTGTATACGAGGCTGTTGTCATTTATACATAATACCGTAGAGAGAATAAATGCGACTGTAAATATCAAAACAAAAAGGAAGAGAAATGACCGAGTGAGGGTAATAAATAGAATGGTCGGACAACGTCAAATAATATTATATGTAATATGTACTATGTTTATTTGTTATGTACGTATACAAATTATTATTGAAATGTACTTTCATTGTGACTGCAATAAATGGGAAATAGAAATATATGACAGTGTAACCGTTGAGCAGTGCGATTTATTTATTTTTTTTGGTAGTTCTCCTTTGCCCTTTCGGTTCCATAACCATATCAATCACTTTAATGGACTCCGACATGCTAATTAAATGATCATAAATATAATGCGCTGATATAAACGAGAGGCTCAAAGGCCGGGATGACAATCCACTCCATGCCAACTGACAAACTGACAAACGAACAGCAATCATGATGATGATGCAGTGTCGTCTCAATCGGTTGCCAGCAGCCGGAAAAGAAAAGTCTTATTTTAAATATTTGGCAGACAGGTACAGCAGTCTATCCGTAAGACGTATTCAATTTGCAACTTTGAAACTTAACCGACGCCCAAAAATCATCTGTAAAATGCACAATTCAGACACGCAAGACTCCTAATATCAAAAGTTAACACCATAGGTTAGTTTGGGTTTGCCATAGGCTTGCCTCACTGTGCCTGTCAAGGGTCAAGTTGATAATTATCAATAAATCATATACTCGTGTGCTCGCTCGCATTTCACTGTGGCATATAAAACGCCGTCCGAACTCTTCGACTCTGCTTGTTTTTTGTTTGTATGTATAAATAAATTTCTACTTACTCGTATTTATATTTTTTTTGGGAATTTTGTCAATAGATTTTTGCACATGTTTGCAATAATTCATTTGGCAAGTCTGACAGCTCGGGTCGCTGGCTTACTTGATAGTTCAATGCGACCGATTGGCAGATAAGTAATATTATTGCTTTTTAATTGTGTCAGCTTAAAATGAATTTCATTTCCGTTGTATAACAGTTATAAAACACTTTGCAACAACTCAAAACAGTTGAATAACAGCTGGGCTTGATACTGTATAACAGTTGTAGAGCACTTGTCTACTAGTTGCACAATTAATCTATTTATATTTAGTATTTAAGTTTGTTGAAATTGGTACTATTGGGTAACAACTAAACTCAAGTGTATGACAGTTGTTAACTTGGTAAACATTAAGCATGCTTATTACAGTTTTGATGGAAAAGTGTACCAACCGCTTGCCAGATATGCTTCCCATATTAGCAGCATATCAGGCAATTGTTATTTCTGTTTTATACTAAGTGTAAAACAATTGAATTATAATATTTATGAAAGAACTTTATACATACAGTCCCCGGCATAAGTATTTTGGCACCATCTTAAGTTAATTCTACTCATAGTTTGAACTTAAAAAAAAAAAGGCTAAAAGGGCACTTTTTGTGTGAAAATGAGGAAAAAGTGCCTTTTTCGCCATTTTCAAAAAATTATTAAAAATACTAGCGAAGAGATATTTGAAAATTTGGCAGTCACTATTTAAATTGTTTAGAGAAACTTTCTGCATCAAAAAATTTTTTTTTAAAAATCGAGGAAAAAAGTTGAAAAATTAGACGTTAACAAAAATTCGAAAATTTCAATGGGTACCTAATGGGTTAAGAAAAATTGTATGTCATTCAAAAGGTATTCGAATGATCTTTCCATTGATGCCAAACTTTGCATGAATGAAGTTCAACCTACGAGTCGAATTAACTTTAAATGGTGCCAAAATACTTATGCCGGGGACTGTATAAGACTGAAACGGTAAGGGCAACAACGGTTGTATAACAGTATAACACAAGCTGTAGCGTTGTCAGAGTTACTGTGTGTCAAGCAGTGTTGCCAACTTTTGTTAGAAAAAATCTGTTCCTGTCGGGAGGAACGATGCAAAAAAGCTGAATAATTAATATAAAAAAGGCCATAAAAAAGGGAGTTTTTCAACTCATTAATTCCTGTATTTTTTCCCGAAAGGGGAAGAGGGAGCGCACAAAATCACAATTTGAGTAGCAGCAGCTCTGTTATTCATTAGATGTGAATAATTTCATCAATGTTGTCGTCATTCTCCTGATTTTCATTATCTTATAATAATCCCGTTCTTATCATCCGTACAAATTTATCGGGAGGCTTATATGTGTAGCAGCACATTTTATAATTCATAATAAAATATATTATTTTAGCTTTAAGTAGCAATCTATTAAACTAATTACCTTATATAAAGTATCAATGGCAACCTTAGCCCCAGAATCCTTAAAGGAATTGAATTCAATCCAAAATTTTGGTAGTGCTGTCATTATTTTGCCATTTCACGAAGTGCATTTTTTTTATATTGGGTATTAATTTTCCATATATTTAAAAAAAATATATAGAACCACTTCAGTTTTCCTTAAATTAAGCATTAAAAAAATAGCTGTTGAAGAAAAAGAGTTGTAAGTTTAATGGCAGACAATTGCAAGAGTTGTCGAATATTTTTTATTTTCTTGCGCCAATTACTTTTAAATTTTGTTTAGCTAAATAAAATCAATTATTATAGAAATAAATTAAATTATATAAACTAAAACGGAAAAAAAAGTTCTGTTCTGCAATAAAATAAAATAAAGTTGCTAACCAAACCCCTGGATAATTTAATCTGAGAATGTGTCAGCCCTTAGCCTAGTTCGAAAGGTTATTGAAATCGCTGAACGCTAAAACGCTGCAATTTCTGTGGCACCCCTGATAGTTTCAGTTTTCGATTGATTCAAGTTTGATGAGGCATCTTTGGCGGCGTTGTGAGCAGTATAACAGTTTGCAACATTATTATAACACAATTCATTGTACTAAAAAGGAAATATTTATAAAAGAAAAATCAGAGTGTTCGTATAAATGGATAAAATTTAATCAGTGGCTTTTGTTTAAATATTACAAATAAGCAAGTGTAGTGTTTGTATGTGTATGTGTGTGAAGTAAAATAATCAGTGTAGATATATGTGTATGTATGTGTAAGTATATACTACTATATAAATAAATAAATAGATTGCGATATGCTAGGGCTAAGATGATCAGTACAAGGCGGAAGTCGAACCTAAAGCATAACTAAAAATTATAACTAAAACTAAATGTAATTGGTAATATCAAGAAATGGACATCGAACTCGCAGGTCTCAGACAAGGCGAGCGGAGGAACAGGTGGCGCCGGAGTTGGCGCTCTGTGCCTCGGCGTCGGCAGGCCCAATGCCAACGACGAGACCGCTAACAGCGCCAGCTGTGGCCAGGACGCGCTTGTAGTTGCTGCTGCACTGGGAGTCGGCGACGGAGCGACCGTCGCCCTCGTCGCGACGACACAGCTCGGCGGCGAAGGGGGCGCTGGGCACGACGGTCTCGAGGCGACGCTCGAGGATGTCGGCGGTGGTCAGCTCGCTGGCCTGGACGAGGCTCGTGGCGGGCACATTGCTCAGCCAGGGCTTTAGCGTCGCCTTCTTTTGCATGGTGGCCGCCTTGCAGCGACAGACGACATCGGCGCGTTCGCCGCAAATTGAGCAGGTGGACTCTGCGTCGATGGCACCTGGAACTGCTGTGGCTTCTGGCTCGACACCGCCGACACCGCCGCCCACAACAGTGGGAATGGTTGCCCCAGAGGAGCTGCCACTCAACTCCAGTTCGTTGACTGCATCCACAAGGGTTTTAATGGCCGCCGCATTGCCAACGGATTGAGCGCTGCCCTCCACCATGGTGGTCACCTCCTGTTCCTCGTAGTTGGGATTCAGCAGCAGCTTGGATAGAGGCGGTGCCAGGCCCAGTCCCAGGCTACGCTCATGGTACAGCTCCGAGATGCTGGGCGTCAACTCGCGGTTCATGTGGCGCATGATGCTGTCCTGGATGCACTTGACACTCGGCTTGACTGGCGTCTCCTCCAGCGGTTGCTTCGGCTCGCTCAGGAGCTCGCTGTCCGCTGGCGAGAAGTAGAGGCTGGCAGGATTGAAGGCCACATTGGCGGCTTCCTCCTCCGTGAGCGACAAGGCTTTGCGCTGACCTCCACTCGCAGCGACTCCGGATCCAGGAGCCGGATTACTCAACACCGTTGGAGCACTCAGCTCTGTGCGCACACTCAGCCTGTCCATGAAGAGTGCATGCTCCTTGTTCACCCGCGCCGCGAGGGAACTCTGTGCGCTGCCCAGCTTAATCTTCGGCTTGCTGCGTCCACCTGCTCCC
The DNA here is from genome assembly GCA_037043405.1 of Drosophila subquinaria. Lineage (NCBI taxonomy): Eukaryota > Metazoa > Arthropoda > Insecta > Diptera > Drosophilidae > Drosophila > Drosophila subquinaria. The sequence goes on along the minus strand of JBAMBL010000370.1, from coordinate 41,610 downwards.
AGATTGTGATAGACTGGAGGACGTGGAGGCGGCAGGGGAGGCTGCTGCGGAGGCTGTTGCTGCAGCAGCTGATGCTGGGCACCTGCAGCGGCGCCACGTCGCAGCACGGTGGCATGTCCAGAGCCCTCCCAGTCCGTCGTCGTGCTACTCGCCGAACTGGAGCTATCGGGCCGTCGATTGTTATTTATCGGCGGAGCCACCGAGGAGCCGCCTGGCGCTGTGCCCGGCTGAGCGTAGAGGCACCGGATGCGCGTTTGATGAGCCAACGCCAGCGATAGGCTGGGATCGGTCACGGGTGGACTGGGCGTAAAGGCGGCGTCACTCTCTCCGCCGCCTCCCGGTCGGGAAACACGCACCGGACCACGCAGACTGGCGTAGCCGAGACGGGGACCCGCCTGACCGCTGCCCGCCTGCGTCGCATAGCCATCCGAGAGCGAGTGCTCGCTGTCCGTGGTGTTGGCCAGACTGGAGTCCAAGCCGCCGCCGCCATCGGGCTCGCCACGACGACGGACATACGAGATGAAGGCACTGCGTGGATGCAGCGGCAACGGCGACTGCGTCGAGGTGGGAGCCGTTGAGTTGGAGACTCCGCTGCCTCCATTGTTCGTTGTGGGTGGCACGGCGGCCACATCCAGCTCGGGCTCGGCAAGGGATTCACAGCTGCTGCTGCTGTGGGCCGAGGAGTCGAGGCTCAAGCTCTTAGGGGCCTCGTGGGTGTCTGCAGGACAAGTAAATGTGGTTAAGACAGGAGGAGACAGGGCGAATGCGTGATCGAAACTTACCAAAGAGAGCTAGGAGAGCCTGCAGCACGAACTGGCAATGACGACGATTGGCCTGTTTGCCCGTGCGGAGAATCACCTGATCCGCACCCACCTCGGTGAGATCGAAGCCCACTGAGGCCAGAAGCTCGTGACAGCCAGCGACACGCCAAAGTCGCACACTCAACGGCATCTCGATGCAGGCCTCGGCCTCCGGCTTGGCAGGGAACTGTGCCAAGATATTCCTGACAACAGCAATGATATCATCCGCATGCTCGGCGCTATTCACCAGCTTGGCCAGAGCCTGAAGAGTCGCCGGAGTCAGCGCCAGAAGAGCCTGCAGGCTGGCCGAGCACTGGGAGAGACGCTCCTCGGGATCCGTTTGGGGGAAGAATACGCTCGAAGGAATCCCATTCGCTGCGGGCTCAAACCGAAAGCCCACGGCCATAAGAAGATCTTTCCAGCCGGCCACAGGACCCGCTTTATTTTCAATGCTCTGCTGGGTCGTGTACATCGCGTTCTTTTGTCCCCGATGAATGCGTTGCAGACTCTTCTCCACCAGGTGCAGGCAGACGCGCAGCGCATCCCGACAACGTTCTGGCGTCCTAAGCAGCTCGCAGAGTGCATGTCCCAGGAGGGCCACTTTGTTGGACAGACGCACATTGCCTCCCACGAGCAGAAAGCCAGCCCAGTTCGCAGGATGTGCAAAGTGCTTCGTGTGCTGCACTGTCTGCATGGCCTCAGCCAAGGCGCTAAAAACGAGAGAAGAACGTAAGTGAGTAAGAAAATATATCCCATAAAATAATTAGCAATAAGGAACCTAAGTATCTTTTTGATGAAACTCAATTCACAAACTCCAGACGAGTTTGATATTCACTTACCGAGCAGCTCTTGCGCCCTGCAGCAATGCAGAGTAGAATGCGCGCAGTAGAATCTTGGCAGCCGTCTCCGGTACGGGCCACAGCGAGATGAGCACGGCTCCGGCGCCGGCCAAGAGCCAACCACCAGCCAGTTGGGCAACACCAGAGCCAGTTATGGGCTCCACCGAGTGATAGGAGCTCAGCACGACGAGACGAGCGCCTAGACGTAGTTGGCGCAGCTCCGCAGCGGCGAGTGTAAAGTCCGACAGCTGTGGCTCGTGGGGTTCCTTCTGTTGTTGCTGCTCCGCGGTGACCACATCCCCGGGACTGAGCACAACGGCGCCCAGTTTCCAGCTGAGATTGGCGGCAAAATGGACGCACTCGGCGCTCGACAGCTCGGCGAGCACGGACTCTTTGGTGGCATTGCAACCGGCAAGGGCATTGGCCTGCAGCATGTCTGCCACCATGGCGGCTTCTTGAAGTGCAGCCGGAGATTCAGCGGCCGCCCAGCCCCAGCGCTCGGCCAGAGCAGCTGGCACGCGTGGTCCACCAACCACCAGAGCTGTGGGCGGGCGACCACGGTCCCGACGGCTGCGGGAGCGACCTCGCAGGGATTGCAGCGAAGGCGCCGTCAACAGGGCACAACGCTCCGAGAGATACTCGCCATCGTCGCCGGCTGCGCGAAGGATGGCGAATGGCACCAGGTAGAGCGCGCTGTCCAGCACCAGGATGAGTTCACGTCTGCCCTGTCGGGACACACTGGCGCCGCTGGGCAGTAAGTCATCGAATGGCGCCAGCAGCAGATTGTACAGCGTGTGCAGGCAGGCGGGTCCACGCCACGCGGGAGGAGCAGGAGCTCGCCGCGAGCTGCGACTGCCCACGGAGCGGGTCGATCCCTGCAAGCTCGCCACGGAGCCCAGCGAGAAGAGTGAGCTTAACGAGTAGTTGGATGAGTTCAGCAGCTGATTTCGACTGACCATGCGGAGGAATCCCCCGCCGCCAGCTCCAGCGCCGGGTAAGTCCTCGAGCAACTGTTCGCTGCTCGCACGCCATCCGCTGCCATCGCCTTCATGGAGAAGACTCTGCGAGTTCACGCCGAGATTATCGCGCACCATGTTCACATAACGTTCCAACAGCAACTGCCCATCGGTCTCGGATTGTTCCCCTTCCCGCGGCATCTGCTGCTCATCCTCATCCTCCTCGTGGCACTCGCTGAGTGAGAGGGGCAGCTGCAACGTCTGCGGATCGATGCGTGCCGCATGGAAGCGCACGATGCCCGACTGGGGCTGCAGCAACCAAGCATAGAGCTGCTCCCCCGCCAGACTGTAGTACAGCACGGGCATCCTGCCCCGATTCACCGCCTCCAGAATGGCCTCAATGTCCGCTAGAGGGGCGGATGTTGCTGTTGTCGTCGCTGTGGCTGGAAGAGGCGCCTTTGCATCGGCGCCATTTCTCGCCTTGCAGCGTTCGGCGGCAACAAGCGCATCCTCATTCCGTTGCAGGGCCACCAAGAGTTGTTGCAGAGTGGTAGCAGCTTGTTTGCAGCTCATACAAAGCCAGTCGTGCCTCCGGGCTGCGCTGCTCCTGACGCACAGACTCCAGCAGCTGGGCAGCAGTTTCCAGTTGAATGCGCGCACCCTCAGGGTCGCCGGAGGAGCGTAGAGCAAGACCTAAAATATAGGGAGTTTCTTGTCAGTTAGTCATGTCAACTTGAACAGGTGCACTGATAAAAAAATGGATCTAAAATCAAGATTTTGCTTTCAGAACTATGAAAATCTTGAAGTAAGAAAACACTTCTTGATTCTAAGAACATTTAAATTAAGACCAAGTTCTTATTTTTAAGATAATAAGCTCCTATATTTTTAAGATCACAAATCTTAGTATAAGAATAAAACTTATTATTATTTTAAGATTATCGGGGGTGCCACAAATATCGCTTTCGCTAATTTCACTTAAATTTGTATGAAATATAGGTGAAATTCAAGCGAAAGCGATTTCTGTGGCACCCTAGTATATGTTCTTATTTATAGACCAAATAGTATTGAATACTCAAGACAAAAAGTTTCAAATAAAGATTAAGCTTCTTAACATTTTATGAGAATGAAGTAATTTTTAGTTAACTTGAGGTCTAGTTATATCGATATGACACTAAGCAACAACACACAAAGCACTTGAAGAACGCAAGGAGTATGGCTCGGTATACAGCTGTTTCTGGAGAATCTCTATCATCAGTACCGTTGTGCTCACTTGACCAGCGATCCAAGCCTAATGTCATCTTTGAGGCGCCAGAACCAGTTGTGAATTCTAAGTCTCAAAAAGTGACAAAACTTTAAGAAAAAGATCTAAGATCTAAGATTTAAATTTTTATATTAAGAGCTTAAGATTTTTTAGAATAATATTCTGAGTTTCAGTAATATTAAGAACAAAATATTCAAATTTAAGAATTATATTCTTATATAAAGAACTTACGATTTTCAAGATTAATATTCTTAGTTTTAGTAATTTGGTCTTAAAATATTCTTATTTCAAGAACAAAGAACTTTCTTGATTTTAGAAAGTGGTATTTTTTTTCAGTGTAGTGGTTTATAAGAGAGCTCTTTCGACTTACCTAATTGATGTCTTATTTTGGCCTCCTCCTCCGACTTGCCAATGGACTGTGCGCTGGCCAAACCCTGCCGCAGATACTCCACTGCCTGTCCATGCTGCTCCAGCTGGTGATGCACTCGACCCAGTGCACCACAGGCCAGCGCCTTGCCGAGCCTGTCCGAGCTGAGTCCGAGTTGTCTCTCATAGCACTTTAAGGCTTCATCCTGCTGCCCAAGTGCCTCGTGGACGGCACCAAGATTGCCCAAGGCTCGTGCCTGAAGCGATGGCGCCGCCAGCTCCGTGCAGAGCTGAAGGTCCTGTTCGTGGAGTTGCAGTGCCTCCGCCAGCTGTCCCATGCGCTGTTGGACCTGTCCCAGCGCACACATGGCATCCGACTCCAAGGCACGATCCTGCAGACCGCGTGCCAGCTCCCGCTGATGCTCCAGGCAGTTCAGGGCCTGGGCATGGTTACCCAACGCCGCATGTACATGTCCCAGATCTCCATACGCCAGGGCCTTGACCTCGGCGCTGTGCAGCTCATGGGCCACCACCAAACGCTTCTCCAGGCACACCAAAGCCATGGGCAGCTGTCCCAGAGCACGACGGGCCTGACCCAACCCGCGATAGGCGCGTTCTTGATCCCGATGACTGGCCAGCCCCAGAGCCAGCTGCAACTGCCGATCATGGCATTTCAGGGCCTCCTCATAGTCGCCCAAGGCGGCATAACAGTCGCCAAGATGTCCCAGAGCTCTCGCTCGATCCGCTTGGGTGGAGGGCAGGGAGACGCGCTCCAGGGTGCCCAGTTGCGCCTCCAGACAGCCAATGGCCGCTTCGTAGTGCGACATGTTGAGACGGGCAATACCCAGATTGCCATGTGCCTGAGCCTCCACTGCCGCATCCCGTTGCTCCTGCGCTCGCTCCAGCTGCTCCTGATAGCATTTGACCGCATGCGTCCAGCTGCAAAGAGCCATGTGAACAGCGCCCAGATGTCCATGGGCACGACACTCGCCTGCTAGATCGCCCAGCTCCTGGCGCAGGGTCAGCTCCTGTGTGTGATGTCCCAAGGCCTTGTCCCAGCGCCGCAGCAGACGATGCGCCAATCCCAGAGCGCCACAGGCCGCTGCTTCCATGGCACGCTCGCCTGCGGATCTGGCCAGGGCCAGCTGACGCTGATAGAGCTTGATGGCCTCCTCATGGGCGCCTGTGCGGATGAGGATGTCTCCAATGTTGCCCAAGGCACGAAACTTGGCCGGCAACTGACCCGTCGCATGGGCAACGGCCAGAAAGAGTTGCTGGCACTCCAAGGCGGCGGCCGTGTGTCCCAGCGCCAGATGGGCCAGTCCCAGATTGCAATAGGCGCGTCCCATGTGCGGCCGGTGCTGTGCATCCTTGGCCAAGGCCAGATCCTGGTCGTAGTACCGAACCGCAGCCCGATAGTTGCCCAGGCAATAATGGGCATAGCCCAACAGATGACAGGCCTTGCCCTCGGCGGCGACGTCGCCCAGTTCCTGGGCCAGCATCAGATAGCTCTCGTAGTGGGGAACCGCCTCGCCATACAGCTGTCTGGCACTGAGGCAGTTGCCGAGATTGAGCAGAGCACAGGCTTCGCCGGCGGCATCCTTGAGAGATCGCGCCGTGGCCAGATGAGCACGATAGTGCGCCAGGGCGGCATCGTGGGCACCCAGAGCCTGATAGGCCACCGCCAGATTGCCATGGGTGGCCGCCTCGGCGCTGCGATCGTTGACCGCCTGGCTGATGGCCAGCTCCTGTTTGTGGTACTTCACGGCCGCCTCGTACGCTCCAGCGGCGGCATGAGCATTGCCCATGTTGCCATAGGCCCGTCCCATGCCCGCCCGATCACCCAGGGCGCGGGCAATGCCCAGATGCGCCTGGTGCAGCTTCAGGGCGGCATCGTGGGCTCCCAGCAGCTGATAGACAATGCCCAGATTGGAGCAGGCGCGTCCCTCCCCCAATTTGTCGCGTGCTGCGAGCGCCATGGCCAGTTGACGTTCGTGCCAACGCTTGGAGGCAGCTGCATCGCCGGCACAACGCGCCGCATGCCCCAATCCCGCATACGCGCGCGCCTCAATGCTGCGGTCCCCCAGGGATTGGGCAATGCGCAGCACCTGCTCGTGGCAGGCGGCTGCCTGCGGGAACTGGCGACGCTGGTGATGAGCCGAGCCCAGATTTGAGTAGGCCCTCGCCTCCTCCACCTGATCGTGCAGCTTGCGGGCCAGGCGCAGATGCTGCGTGTGGCAGTCCAGGGCCGCCTCGCACTCCCCCAGCGCCAAGTAGACGGCGCCCACGTTCCCGATCTCCCGCGCCTCCTGCAGACGATCGCCGAGCTGCTTGAAGAGCTGCACGCACTGTTTGTGGGAGGCGAGTGCATTGGGGTAGTCCCCGCTGGCGGTGTACACATGTCCCAGGGATGTCAGGGCTGAGGCAGCCGCCTGCGTGTCCTTGCACTTCATGGCCAGGACGAGCTGGTAGCGATGGGCTGTGAGCGCCTCTTTGTAGGCTCCCTGACTGAAGTAGGCGGAGCCGAGATTACCGTGCGCCCGACACTCGCCGGCCGTATCGCCCAGGGACTTGGCCACTGCCAGATCCTGTTGCATGTAACCAATTGCCTGATCCAACTGATTGAGAGCCCAGTGCGCCGAGCTCAAGGCACTGAAGACGGAGCCGCGCAGCTTCAGGGAGCAGCTGCCGATGCGCAGGGCAGCCTCAAGGACGGCGACGGCAGCCTGATACTGGGATGCTTGGAGCAGCTCCTGACCGACCACCGAGCTGACCACGAACGGCGACTCGTGCAGCTGCATCGCACGCAGCTGCTGCAACGTTGGCTCCAACGCCGCACGCAGCGGACTCTTGAGCGACGCCTCCACGAGTCCCGCCAGCAGCTGCTTGTGACTCGGCTCCTGGGCCAATCCGGCTGCGAAGGAGGCCAATGCCTCGCCGTATCTGCCCAGGCACTGCAGGGCGACGCCTTGGCGGAAGTACGCCTTGGGCCACTGGGGACACAGCTCACGGGCCTGGGTCGCATCCTGGAGAGCCGCCGCAAACTGTCCCTGCTTGAGCCGGGCGGCCGAGCGATTGCTGTAGAGGATGTGGTTGCCCGGATCGAGCTGCAGTGCGTCCGTATAGAGCAGCACCGCTGTGGCAAAGTCGCCACTCTGACAGGCGGCATTCGATTGACGCACCTTCTCCAGGAACAGGGCGCGATTCGCGGCGGGCAATTCCGGCGTGCATTCCGGCTCGTTCTGTCAAGAGAGAGGGAGAAAGACAAAGAGAGATTAATAAGCGATCATTTACATCGAGTGATTAAAACCATAACCGAAACCGTAACCTTTAACCGGTAACAACCGATTGAAGTTTAAAACCGTAACTGAAACCTAAACCGAAGAAAAAATTTGCATTTGACCTAAACCTTTAAGCCGAAATTCTGTAAACCGAAATAACCGTTTAGTAACCGTTTCACTTATAAGGGTTAATTTCGGCTTTTCATGCATCCAAAAAATGATTTTTCATTTTTAATTTTGATTTTTGTTTTTAATTTTCCTATGTTTATTTTGAATTTTTATTTGTGATATTCATTTTCATAACACTGAAACAGCGCAAATAAAATAGATTTGTTAAATTAAATATTAAAATGGTTAAAATGTAACTAAACTACATTAAACTGAAGAATATGTGAGATAAATGTGTGAATTGATAACCTGGAATCATAAGCTCAACAAACTCGAGAATAGTGAGTTTAAGGTTAACTACAGAAGATCCAAAAAGCCACAAATTATTAAGAAAGTTTTCTTTTATAGATTTAGATATTGAAGGCGGTTTTTCGGGGCTTTGTTCGCATTATAAACTTAACATGTGTGTAATTATGTTATTATTTAATTGAAGAGAAGAATAACACTAAAAGAATCTTATGCTGAGTATAGGTTTACATGATAAATATACACATATAAAGAATGGAAACTATTCAGGAATTTTAGTTGTTTAAAGTGTTGTTCAGGGTCTGTTCTTAATATAACCATGTAAATAAGAACACGATTTCATATGACTGAAAGTTGAACACGCGGATGACCAAAAGTGAAGAAAGCTTTTTAGTCATCAAGTACGAACAAAGATTAATCAGACCCTGTTCCCATTAGGACTTTCGTTGCAATGTCAGGGAATTTTGTACCTTCTAGACTGTGTTTCAGGCGCTTTCAAAAGTGAAATCATCAATTCGGGCATGATTAAGAAAATTATAAAAAAAAAATGGAGAAAATATATTTAATAAGCCAATTTTGTGTTGGCTTTTTGAAGCGCTTGCCCCACTGTGTAGTCGGCGCTGATGCGCTGTAATTATGTTAAATTGCCGCCGACTGCAGTGCGAGTCACAGTCGAAATATCAATCCCAATCCCAATCCCAAACCCAAACCCAATCCCAGTTCCAATCGCAATCAGAGTCCAAGTTACAGGTAGGTATGCGGCCACTGAGTCACGTTTCCCGTTCAACTGCCAACTGCCAACTTGCAACTGGCTGTCTCCGATTGCTGCTCCTGGTCGAGGCAAATGCGGAAGCAATTCCACGAATTCGTGGCCCAAGAACTGAGCCACGAACAAAGCAGCCGGTGGTCACAGAGCGAGGTGTTGCAGCTGGAGCCTTTTTTGGCATATGCCACAGACGAGAACGAGCACGAGCACGAGACGAAGACGAGGATGAGGATGAGGATTGACGATGAGGGCGCGGACGCAGACGAAGACGAGGCCGTGACAAGAGCGTACAGTTGATTTTTTTCTTTCTACATATTTTGCAGCAATTAAATGGAATGAGTATGCAAATGCATTAGCCTGACTGCAAGACACAAAGCCAAAGCCAAAGCCAATGCCAAAGCCAATGCCAAAGCCAAGGCAAAAGAAGCCAAAACCCAAACTCAATTCGATAGCAAGTCCAATGCGATGAGCTGTTTCCTAGAAAACGTGCACACAGCAAGTGCCAAGTGCCAAATGCCGTTGTCAGTGGCCAGCGGGGGTAGCGGATCAGGGGTGAGGGCCAGGGGGAGGGGTAGTCGGATACCTGGACAGAGGGGTGCTGTCTTTTTTGGGGCGTGGGTTACGGATAACGTGCTTAGATTAGCCTTGTCTTTACTTTTTTTTATTTTGCCTTTTTCTTGCGAATAAATCGATGCATGCATGAGCGTTTACATAGATACAAGTATAAGAAACAATGTATCTGACAGATGCAGGACAGAAATTTATGTTTTATGCACCCATTAAAGCTAAGAAAATCCCTTCCCTAAGCCCCCCTTGACCCTCATCGCCATATTTGCCGGCCGTCTAGCGTTCAGTCTTTGAGATAAGCCAAATGAAGTGGGCGTTATAAAGAGAGAAAAATAACAAAACAATCAAAAAAATAAAAACAAAAGCGAATACACACGCACATACACATACACATACACAATACACATACATACAGGGCGAGAGAGACCGTCGGACAACTTTGAAAACCACTCGCATAACTTAGCAAAAAATGAAATTTTTGCACAGCGTTGGCGTTGCTAGCGCAGATCTCAGTTAGCTGATTGGGGACCGAGAGCCAAGCTTAAAACTTATCCAGCGAATGGTCAAAGTCAAATAAACACGCACAACAACATGGCCAAGCTAACCCAGAGACAGACAGACAGACAGACAGATGAACAGACAGACGAACAGACAGACAGACTCACAGATCCCACTGCGAAGGCCAAGCCAAGAGCGGAAGGGAGCGCCGTCGTTTCATATTAGCAGATATTATCATCTCGACTCAAAAATAATAATAATAACAGCCGGCCGGCCCTACGAGACCCCAGGTCCATTAAAAAGTACCGAAATTGCGAGCAGCTAAGCCTTCGCTCTTATCCGCACTAAACGCTTAGTAACGGATAAGTTCGGATAAACGTCTCTTTCGAAACTTAGAACGATAGTTTAATAGATTAATACGAGCAAAGTTCCAAGTTGATTATGCTTATCCGAGTTAAGCATCTATCTGGTTATGAATATTTATGGTTAAGGGGTTACCATCTATTTTATAATCTGAGCAATTTAAAACCGTCTTGTCCCACATCTTGAGCTAAGGCAATAGCAAAGCTTTATTCGAGCTTAGGGCTGATTCTTGGAGGAAGTCGGTGAGACCTTTTTATCCCTTTAAGCCGGGTATCCACCACCGCGGAAAATAAAAATCCAGAAGTATCCAGCAACTTGAACGAAATCCACAAATAAATATCGATTAATGGCCTATCGACAGCGTTTGTGGAACGAGAGAACAGCTGGTGCACAGATCAGGAATATATTGCCGACAATTATTTCGCTAGTGTCGATTAAAATAATGGAAGAAAAAATTGTGCGCAAAACCAAAAAGTGAGATGAAACTGTTTTTGCAACAATATATGCCGCCACCAACACAATCACATCATCGTCAGAGTTCATTTTATTAAATTTTTTTAAATTAGTTGAACTTTCAAAATTGGCGCTGTTACAAAACACAGCTGATTCGACATAGTGACCATGAATGTTTTAGGTAAATCGTCACACGTTTTACGTATATGGGCACACTGTTGTATTTATGTTCCATACCCACGAAATAATTAGCAAATTCCTAACATAACAATTTCGCGGTGCTGGAGACAGGCCTTTAGCAATAAAACTACAGTCGAACTTCCCTAGCTCGTATCACCATTATCAAAGAAAAAGTTCGACTTATGGAGACTTTCGACCTATGGAATTATTTATTTTTTTTAATGTCTTTTAAAAGAAACTACAATTGCATTTATTCATAAATACATTTCAAATTGCAAACTTTTTTTGTTAATTTCAACAAAAACAGATTCCAGTTTGTTCAAGACCTGTTGATATTCTCAAAAATTGCTTTTTTCTTTCTTTTGCTGTATCCAGAAGAAGTTCCCGATTCAAAAGACAACAATATTTCTTTAAACGCTAACCATTTTAAAACACGAATAAAAATCGAAATTTCGACTTACAGAAGAACGGGCCAATATTTTTGTTCGAGCTATGGAGAAATTTGTTGCCACTCGATTTTAATCGAGTTAGAGAAAATTCGAGTTATAGAAGTTCGAGTTAGGAAAGTTCGACTGTATATCTGATAACACAGTTGGAATTATTATTGTATTGGCTTAGGTTAATACATTGTAGTAGCTAAGGTACTGCAATCCTAGCCACGGATAAAAGCGGATAATCTGCTAATGTAAGACGTGTAATGTCATATAATTCTTTTGGAAAGAGCTGCAGTTAATTACGAGTTCCATCCTATTTATTGTAAAGCTCGATCTTAAATCAAGTATTCCGATTGACTTTAGTTTTTGCTAGCAAGCGGCTTTTTTTAATTTGACTATAAATCGCAGCTGGCGGATAACTGTGGATAAATGCTTTACAACCTTTCTGCTATTAATAAACCATATAACCATTGGGACAGGCCTTTAAATAGCTTAGATTGGGCAACGCTTGAGCAGTCAACGGATAGGTTATCCTGCCTGGACGTCTGGAGTTGCGATCCTTTTGCTACAGTTGCCACAGTTGCCACAGTTGCATGCGTCGCGTCGCGTCGCGTCATCATCGTGCGGTGTATCAATTTAGGGATTGGCGCCCAAATGCCACATAGAGAAGTCATGTAAAATGATACGCCTGCCATCTCGCTCCAACAATTTCCAACTAAAACATTTTAGAAAATAGTCAAGAAATTTGCAGAAAGAAGCTGCATGAGAAGCGGAAAGCGGGAGAGACAGAGACAGAGACAGAGGCACAGACAGCGATAAAGAGAGGAAGAGAGAGCGCAAAGAGATCGGAATGTTTGAGGAGGAATAAAAAAAACCTGCGATTCGAGAACTGGTCGCTTGACTTGGGCGGACTACAACGCGAAACTGAAAGAGGAAAAAAAATAGTGGCACCCAAAGATGCAACCAACAGGCAGCCCCCCTATTCCCCCACCCCACACAGTTGCCCCGCTGGCCGAGCACAGCTGAAGTTGATGTTTGTGTGTGGAGTGAAGTGAAGTCGAGTCGAGTCGAGTCGAGTCGAGTCGAGTCGAGTGGAGCTTAACTGCCAAGTGGGGCTCTGGCCATATGTGAGCCAGAGGGCATCAAGCATCGAGCATTGAGAATGGGGCTCCGTCTCGTCCCGTCCGGTCCCGTTCGGTCCCGTCCCGATGGCCCATCGATAAAGTCGCCGCATCGGAATGCCAACAATTTCACGATTGCTTGTGGCGCACATTGGCATGTTTTGCGCTTAAGTCAAGAATTTTGTTGCAATTTAACGCGTAATAAAATAATTAGCTGTTGCTTTCGTTCACGGCCTCTCGTATCCGTTCTCATTCTTCTTTCCGTTCTCATTGCTGTCGTTGTTTATCCATTTATCTGCTGAATGGGCTAACAGTAGTTCGCTCTTATCCGCCACTTGGGTACTTATTATCCGCTCTCCCAAAAAACAAAAGATACGAGAAGAATCAACCAATTTGCAGTCATCTAGTTGAGGAGAGCAAACCCAAAACTTAAATCCAGACGGATCAGTCAGTCTGTCAGACGGATGGACAGACAGACAGACAGACAGACAGATGGATAGATAGAGAGACAGTAGGGAAGCTTCTAAACATGCGCCACAAACTTATCCAACAACGTTGACGTTGTCGTCCCCATGCTCATCGTTGTTGTTGTTGTTGTTGTTGTCGTTGTTGTCGTTGTCGTCGTTGTTGCCCGTGACATGACAGCGCGGAATATGATGAAAGGGCCTAGGGTGTAGTCAGAGCTGGGAATGCTTTTCTGTGTGTATATCTGTATCTGTATCTGTATCTGTGTGTGTATTTGTATCTGTGTTTGGCGTTTTTATCTCTGCGCTTTGTTTAATTTGGCGTGTGTTTCATTGTTGTTGTTGTTGTTGTTGTTGTTGTTGCTTAGCCCTTTTGTAGTCTCGCCGCTCAGTTAATCAACATTGAAATCATTTTGCCATCTTTTTGATTATTAGCGCTGGCTTCTTTGATTGTTTTTTTTGTTTTTTTTTTTCCCAGTTTCTTACTTTTCGTATTCAATTATTTCCATTTTTTTTTTGTTTTTCTCTTGTAGTTGTTATCTGTCTTAATTTCCAAGCGTAATGCATGATTAAGTTTCTGTGAAGGCCATAAGTAATTGTCATGCTGTATGAATTGGGAGCTTAAAAAGCATGGAAATATGAGAACTGCGAACACCAACTATTTATTCGATGCCAAATCAAATACAACATTGAGCATAAAAGCTCAATGCAATATTTGATCTGTTATTAAAACTTATCCGCTATGTACATAATACCAAAATATCTTTATAATGCTGCTTTTAATTATATTGTATGTACTTAACTACGACCTAACTTTTTTCAATTCATTTATCGGAGCTTAGCCGCATTAATCCATACATATGTATGTTACTGTACTCATTAGATGTTTAAGTGCAAATGTTCGCCACCCAGAGATTCAATTAATTTTATTTTTATTTTCATTCCCACTTAATTAACATGCACATTTCACATTCCCCATAACTATTACGATTATGATGACGATGCCCATTCCCATTCCCATATTCTCAGACTTACCTCGGAAAAGTCCCGCTGCGACATCTTATTCAATAGCTGCTCGGCAACAGCAATTTTGCCATTGTTCTCATTATTATTTGCATGATTATTTGCATTAAAATTTAATGGCAAATTTATAAGATTCTCATAATTCGTCATTTGTATGCAAAAACCATCAAAGCGCCTTTAGCATGCCGGTCTCTGTAAAATAAAATAAAACAAAACGAATGTGAAAGAGAATGCGAATGCGAATGCGAATGAGAGAAATACTCGTATACTCGTAGAAATAGATGGAGAACAAAACGAGATGAAGAAGATTTAGGAGAGAATGCCAATGTGGATGCGTATTGAGAGTCGACAGACATACTGTATATACCTAGGTACTGCAGCTATGTCTGGAGCTGGACAATGAGACTTTCAAATACTGCGGACGACAGAAATTCTAGAGAAGTTCGCCTGCTGTTGAGCCGCTCGGACGGCTCGGCGACTCGGCGGCTCTTATGCAAATTTGGGCCCGGTCGCAGTCACATAAACTTGACAATTGAATGTGGCCATAAATTTTTCGGCCAGCAGACGTGTCGTCCGCAGCCAGTGACCATCAGCCATCGGCCATTGGGCAGCACAGTGGCCTCAACTGTGTGCGAATTCTGCCGCTGACTTGCCAGCGGCGCCTCAGTATCGTGACCATCGGCCAACCCCAGACCCAGACCCAGACTCAGACTCATTCTCAGCCGCTCATTTCGTTCTTAATAGCAGCAGCTGGGCTGCTTGTGAAGGAAAAAGAAACACATTGTATACTTAATTTGTTATCATTTAATTGAGTTTGACTGAGATGAGACGACGATCGGTAGCTGTCGACGCGTTTGGAGAAAGTTCGTATTAACAAATTTAATTAAAAGCCAACTGGTGGCAATGTAAAATTAACCAAATCAATTAAATCTCATTTCATAAGCAGCGGAAATTGTGGTTACACCTTGAGAAATTGCAAAAAACAAAAAAAAAAACAAAATCATGTGCGATAGAAGTATTGAGAGAATGGAAATTGTTTTGGCTCTTGCTTGCAGAAGCCATAGTTATGTGTTTGTTAGTATTCTGCTATGTATTTCAAGTCTGACATTAATTGAAATGTTACGCACAATGACAAAAGACTTAGGCGACAAACCTCAGAAAGATGCCGCATACTCACTGAAGACTTAGAACACAAACTTGCTGCGGTTACTGCTTAATGATATGCACAGTTTGAAAATAAAGTCCAATCAGTTGACGATCAATACGTGACGGGACATTTCTAGAGCTGCCATCAATCAAATATTATAAATGCTGATTGACAGACTGGTAGAGTGACTGATTGATTGACGGACTGACTGATTGATGCAAGTGAAAACTGAGTCGGCATATTGGAAAATTCCGAAAGCTAATAATTAATTTGCTTATATATTAGTTTGCTTGAAGGTCAATTTAAATCCTGTTTGCCAAGAACTTTTTTCCAAAGTTTAAAATAAAAAGTATCAGATGGATTAAAAAGTCAGAGTCATTATTAAAAATTCCTATAATTAGATCATAAGCAATTCCGATTTTCTTTTACCAAAATAATGTTGCATTTACGTTAAGAGTTCGTTTTAGCATCTTCTAATAGAATACATTTCCGCTCCGATAACATAAAAATATCTTCTTGTTTTTGTTTATGTTTATTCGACTTTTATGGGAATGCCGTAAAGTGCTTATCAATTGCAATCCCATCTGCTTTTATTACTTCGAATGTCGTTTTATGTTCCTTTTCTTTTTACTTGTCGTATCTCTTAGTTTGATTATCATTTGCCTCGCTTTTTTCATTTTACTATTTTTTTTATTATTTTTTGTAATAATTTTTTAACGATTATGAAACCCGGTTTCATTACAAATGAGCTAATTTAGCCGCATTAATGGTTTTATAATTGTACTTTGCCCGGTCTTTAATGCGAACCGATATTAAAGAGCCGTGCCTGATCGTGGCAAAAAGGTGAAGCGTCGAACGAAAAGGAACTGAAATTATTGACCAACGCTTTGATATTGTATTTTTTCCACTTTTATTTCTCTTTCCGTTTCTTGCTGGTGTTTGTGGATTTTTTGCTATGTTTTTCTGTATGTTGTTTGATGCTTTGAAATTAAGTCATACGGGAAATGAGTTCCCCTTGTAATGCCATATTCGCAAATCTCACTTTCCACGCATGTTTTTGTGAAGACAGTATCAAAATATATTGCACTTTGCCCTGAACTGGGAAATAGTATTACAGTGATCGCTTGCCAATCATAAATTTCCTGAAATTAGTATCCAAACTTATTTTCTGACTTTATTAGTTCAATGTGGAATGACCACTATATTTTAAAACTGCTGTTCTCAATAGCTTTCGATCTCCAACTAATTATCCCTCTTTCATTGTCCTAACAATGATTTCAGTGGCAGCCATTGGAAAGTCGAGGCACTTCCAAAAATTGCTTGGGGTTCATTAGTGTCAATGATGATTTTGGGTTTGGGTTTTGGGCTTGAGATGCCGTTTAACTGCGATCCTTTACCTGAGCTTAAGCCCCGATTGTGGCAACAACGTTGCGCATCGGCAACTTCGTTGGCGGTCGTTTAACGAGTACAAAACATAGCTCTGGGCAATGGCAACGACAACAGCAACAGCAACAACGAGAGCCCAAAACATGGCAGGAGAGCTGAGTCTTTGTTACAACTTCTATAAATGATTTCCGCTATTAAAATAAAACACTTTTGCATAATTTTTCACTTAGAAAGGACAACAGCAACTACAACATCGCCTTGGTCAGGGCAACAACAACAGCAACAACAACGAAAAGATGCAGTGCAAAAGAAAGAAATTCCTCACGCTTCATAACGCCCGCAAGGCATGCCCGAAAATTCCGCAACGACAACGCCTACCCCGACCCAGAGCCAGAGCCAGAGCATAACCATCAGAATGAACAGAGAGCCATCAGATTCAGATTCAGAGCCAGGTCCCTGATCGAGCCGAGGCTTAGACTCAGAGGGCTGTTACCGCCAGTTGAGGTTGAGCAGGCTCGTTGATCGTCATCTCGACGGTGCGTCGCTCGCATCGTTCGCTTTTTGATGATGCCTCCTTGCAACCTGTTGAAATGTGTGACAAATTGGGCGTAAACAGCCGATGTGAAAAGGGTGTCCCTCCCTCCCCTCGGAAGTCTTGAGCCACCCCTTGCCCCATCGATTCAGCCTCATTGAGTCGGCAACGTGGGCGTGACGGGCACCGATTTTATTAAGATTTTTTTTTTTTTTTGGTTTTCTGCCTGCGACAAACGATCTTTTACTTCTTTTTGATGCCTTTTTGGAACGAACAAAAAAAAAAAACGTATCAAAAATTGAGCCATAAATTTAAAGTTTATTAATATGCAACGCAAGTTGGCGAAAAAAAGTGCAGGCAAGCCAAAATTATTTTTTGTTATCAGAATATTATTCCTAAGTATTATCAAGTGCTTTACAATGAGAGTATGGTTCGTTTTGAATGGCTTTCGAGCTGCGTTGGTTCTGCTCTTAATTGTCATTAAATGGCAATGAATTCATTCAAGTTCGTTGCCTAAGTCTTTTGTTTGTGCAAGTCAGTAGTGTAAGACTATGAGATACCGTAGAGTAGATCAACATTCAGATGCTTACATATGTGCTTGGTAAAGGTGTGGTTGAGCGGGAGTGTTTGGCTAGAAGATACCCTGTAGTCGCAGCAGAGTTTTTATTAGTATTATTCTATGCTAAGTAATACAGTATTTTAAAATTTTGTTCTATTTTCTTTTTTACTGGATACTTTCTCATCATATCAATAGATGTTAGACCAATTTTAATTTAAATATTATTAAGTTTTTTCTAACCATTTAATTACAACCAGAATATTATTATCAATACTTCAAACCGCAATCTTTTAACTTAAATTGTTCATTTAAAATTTTATAATTTTTAATTTCAAACATATTTCTTTAGTTTTAAAAGAAACTACAGACACAAATCTCTTCACAGTCTCCTTTACTCTCCAAATCTGGGACAGTCACCTCGACTGATCTGAACTAAAAACATAACTGGGTCGAAGGAGCCGCCTTTAGGCAGTTAAGCTCATTTACCAAAATTGCAGGGTATAACAAGTGAATAAGTCTTAATGAAATGTGTTGCGGTTGCTGTTTTTGTTTGTTTTTTGGTTGGTTTTTGTAGCCTTTACTTGGAAACTTGGCTATGAAAATACTCGTACAATTTCATAAAAACTCATTAAAATTTTTTTAGGCCATGGATGGTGTTGTTGTAGTTGTTGCTGCTGTTGCTATTGTTACTTTTGTTGTTGTTCTTGTTGTTGTTGTTGTTGCAGAGGAAAAGCCAACAAACCATGCACGAAAAGCCGAAACGTATATGAAAGACATGGACCCAAATGAAAAGCAATTTTAATGAAGCCAAAGTCGAAGTTGTAGTCGAGTCCAAGACACTTGTTGCAGTTGCAGTTGCTGCTGCTGTTGCTGCTGCTGTTGCTGCCGCTGATGCTGTTAGCCACATTGTTGCTGCCTTATAAGCGGGCATGCATTTGTTGCCCACAATGCGAGTGGCACGATGTAATTGACATCATTAGACTAAAGCGCGAGCAGCGACCAAGTCGACCAAAAGGAGCGCTAGAAAGTGGCCTGCTAGAGACCCGTTATCAACATTAACTGTTCCCGTTCCCCATACCCAGACCCATACCATGGCAATGACCTACCGCATCGAGCAATCGTCATCCAATAGAAGGAGCAACCGTCTTTCAGTTCCCCGCAAACCCCAATTCAGTATTCAAATACGAAAAAATATATATAAAAATGCTACTGGCACAACCCTTTTTAATCTATGCAAATTGTTAGGGAACAGAAAGAAAATGCATTTTGTTTATTTTATAATTGATGGTTTCTTTTGATTATACCCTGTAACCAGTTCATTTGCCTAAATTGGGTGAATTAAATCTATGTAGATCAAATTTTAAGTAATTATCCCAAATATATTTAGATTGAATTAATGTCAAATGTCTAATACATTTTGTTGCCAAATCTATCAATGTAATGAAAAAATAATAATTAATGATCTTTTTGTCGTTAGGCGTTCTATTTATTTGCATTATTATTGTTCTTATATTTTGAAGGTATTATTTTAGAATCTTTTTGATAGTATCTTCAATAGCTTTGTAATAATTTGAATTTTCTGCAGAGTATCTCATTGTCTATTACTTTAAGCAAACTCAAGCATTCTATTTAGACTTTTCTCACTTGATTTGTATGCTATCCCATACCACGTACGTATGTATATGTGTGTCGTACACACATACACACACACACACACACATATATATATATTTATTTAAATTTTTAATTTCTTTGCGAGCAGTATAGCGGCTTTGTCTAATAAATTTCATGTTTAAGCATTTTCGGGCTGAATTTTCACTGAAAATTTATGGCCTCCACTTACCATGGAATGTGGCGACAGCGTCTGAATTGGAGTCGCCGACGCCTCGAAGTCGTCGTAAGTTGTTGTTACTGTTGTGCCTTTCAGTTGTGCATACACATACATGCATGCATACGTATGTGTATGGTAGTTTGTTTGTATGTATTTAATTTTGTTCAGGTTTTTATAATTTTTTTTTTACTTTTTTATGGTCTTGATCTGCACGTGAGATTTACGGTTGGTTATTGACTTTAAATTGAAATTGTAAAATTATTAATAAGTAATAAATATTATTCGGCGAAAAGAAGTGGCAAAGAACGGGGATGGGGAAGTGCTTTAGATTTATTATATAATTGCCTTGCTGATGACATTTTAATCGTCGACTCAACTCGCAGTTTCGATACCTGCTTCTCATTTGTATTGTACAGAAAGAAATCTGTTTGGGATTTGCTTTGATTAACTGCAATCGTTGTCGGCCGCTTGGCCTATTATCATACAAATGACTTAGGCAACGAACTTGTTGTATACATTTTAACACACACAGAGACGCTCTTAATATCCACATGCATAAATTACTTAGACCAATTTTAGATATTTGTTTGGGCTTGCATTTGCAGTTATTGCTGTTTGTTATTTTTGCTTATTGCATAAATTACAACTTCTTTGTAAAGTTCTCATTTCGGTTGGCAATTGAACCATGCAGAATTCTCTGACCACTGCAGCAGTCTTTGAGTTGGCCAAGAAGTCATTTGGGCATGCCCAGAGCCAGCCGCCTTAAAGCAATGCACACACATACATATGTATATATGTACATACATATGTATTCTTTCTCTCTTTCCTATATACACACACACACACACACATACACATACACTCATCGAAAAGTGTGGCTGAAACAAGTCAGACAACTTTTTTTTTTATTATTTTTTTCTCATTTTATTGGAAGCGGCCGCCGCTTTGGATTGCCTTCCTTTTTCTCTTTACTACAACTACTACCACTATGTTGTTGTTGTTGCTGCTGCCGTTGATGTTGTTGTTGGCTTTTTGTTATTAGTAGCATTTACTTTGGAATGCAACAAAGCGAGAACGTTTCGAAAAATGACGACGACGACGATGTTGGCAGCGCCTTTGGCCATTGACGTCTTGTTGCGAAAACAGAAAAATGCATGGCCTGGTTAGCACTCGTAAGAGGAAGCGAAATAGACAGAGAGAGCGCGACTGTGAGAGGAAGCGTGTGAATGAGCAAAGCGAGATGCAGAGAGACAGAGAGAGAGAGAGTGAGAGGTGGGCGACTAAATCCAAACAGATGTCAAAAACAACTCGTAGCAGAGTTCAAAGGCCGTGGCCAGTTGATCATTTGGCTAACACAATTTGCAACTTCGCATTGCCACAACATGGCTAAAACAAAGCGCCGTTCACTCACTTACAAACAAATAAACACAGTCACTTGTTGTTGTTGTTGCTGATGTTTAATAACAAAACGAAACAAAATAACACACACCAAACAAATAAAAAAAAAAAACAAATTTAATGAAAGAGAATTAAAATTAAGACCGAATCGCGTTGCGTTTTTTGCTTCGTTGTTGAACGCGCCGCATGCAAAACTCAACTAAGACAAGCATGAAGAAGCAGAAGGAGATGGAGACCTGCGAATTGAGTGAGAGCGCAGAGCGCAGCATACCAACAAAAAAAAAAGAAAAAGACAAAAAAAAACAGGTACACAACTATAACAAGTATTGCGACCCGTTTACCTGTTTGAGCTGCTCGATTTGTGCTGCCAGATGCGCGAACTATTCAACTGATCTGGCAGTGCGCAGTGTGACCAGGCAGCATTATTCTTATAAGTAATAAGCAATCGACAAAAGTCATCGATAACGATTTTGCTTCAAGATGATTAAATATGTGTGCAATGAATGACTACAAGAAACATAAATAGAACCCACTTTTTGTTTGTAATTTTTATAATTTAATTGCACTTTTATATGGAATAGTTTCCATATTAATAATTAGCAAATTAATTAACAAGCAAGGACTTTTTTTTATTATTTTGAAAAATTGGCGGAAAGCTTACTTAGCTTACTATTTTTTTCATTTTCAAATTTAAACTAGTCGGCGGTGCTACAGTCGAGCGGTTCTCGACTGTCGGAGACCCCGTACTTATTATAAAGATATCTCAAACAACAAAAAGATTTTCATACTAAGACTTAATTTGGACTGATCGTTCCTATGGCAGCTATATGATATAGTAATCCGATTTCAATCAAATTTGGTCAGTATGTATGGGACCATCTTTTATACATATTCTGTTAGTTTGGTTGAAATATCTCAAACAGCAAAAAAGTTTTCCATACTAAGACTTGATTTTCAACTGATTGTTCCTATGGGATCTATATGATATTGTAGTTCGATTCCAACCAAATTTGGTCAGTATGTATGGGTCCATCCCATATGCATATTCTGTCAGTTTAATTTAGTTATCTCAAACAACAAAAAAGATTTTCATACTAAGACTTGATTTTCGACTGATTGTTCCTATGGCAGCTATATGATATAGTAATCCGATTTCAATCAAATTTGGTCAGTATGTATTGGACCATCTTTTATGCATATTCTGTTAGTTTGGTTGAAAAATCTCAAACAACAAAAAAGATTTTTATACTAAGACTTGATTTTCGACTGATTGTTCCTATGGCAGCTATATGATATAGTAATCCGATTTCAATCAAATTTGGTCAGTATGTATTGGACCATCTTTTATGCATATTCTGTCAGTTTGGTTGAAATATCTCAAACAGCAAAAAAGTTTTCCATACTAAGACTTGATTTTAAACTGATTGTTCCTATGGGAGCTATATGATATAGTGGTCCGATCCAAAATCTAAAACAAACTCGATCTGCTCTTAATATAGACGAACCTACATACCAAGTTTGGAGTCTCTAGCTCTTATAGTCTCTGAGTTTTAGGCGCTCTTACAGACGGACAGACGGACAGACGGACATGGCTATATCGACTCGGCTGTTGATGCTGATTAAGAATATATATACTTTATGGGGTCTGCCACGCCTCCTTCTGCCTGTGACGCACATTTTTTTTTGTGACAAAGTTAATAGACCCCTTTACTTTTTTAAAGTACGGGGTCTAAAAATAATCCGCATTGGAAACTGGAATTTTCTTAAATAATGTGTTGCATACTTTGGGGCAGTTTGTGAATTGATTGAGATCGCTGGATGTGTTGGTGCTTCCCCCCTTAGAGTGATAACTGTGCCCTCGACTGAATATAAAAACGCGTTTGATTCATGCTAAATAATTTAGTTCTCGACAGGTTCTTCAACTGAAACAACAACTGAAGATGTCTTCCAATCAACTGCTGAATGTGTGCTTGCTGCTCGGCTGTCTTTTGGCTTTGGCTGGCGCACAGCCGTGGATAAGTGCGTATTAAAATGATAACAAATGGATTACGAATATTAATATAACTCACATATTCTTGGACAGCACCCCGCAATTGCTCCAGTCACGAGACGTATCTGCCCTGCGGACCCAGCTGCCAAACCGAGTGCGCCACGTTGGGCGAACCTTGTCTGATCCGACACATTCGCTGCCCCGACGGATGCTACTGCGACGAGGGCTTCGCTCGCAACGCGGCTGGCGCCTGTATTCCCGTCAGTGAGTGCAAGAAACCAGGACGTGCCCCCTATTAAGATGAGTAATATTAAGCGATCACAACACAGATTGGAAACTCTGATTAAACAGCTGCTTAATTGACATAATTAATTTTGTTATTTTACACGTGTTGCTTTTGTTTAATTACGTATAAATAAATCGGGTGTAATGAGTTGCATACGAGTTTTGTTACAAAATCTATTAAATTCGGTGACTTCTCGGTAAAAGCTAAAAATGCACTTTAAACTCTTATAATTACTAATGAAATAATAAACAAATATTTAGATAGTTCGCATGTAAGATCTTTATTAATTTTCGCGATATAAGCTAAACTAATTCTGCTTACGTCATACATATATATGTTGAATGTCTGGCAGCTGGTTGGATAAAGTAAAGTTTTGAATACTTTATAAATAATATCATTTATACATCTAATTTTGGAGTAAACCAACAAAAGGGTCACAATGCTTGTGTAAACAGATATAAACAAACAGGGCATTTATTAGTTAAGCATTATTGACTTAACTATTTGTGCCTACGTCATACATATTATACATTATATGACAGCTGGTTGACTAAAGTAAAGTTTTAAATGCTTTATAAGTAATATTAATTATATAGCTAATTTCGGAGTAAAGGCAACGAACGTGTCAGAATTATTGTGTAAAAATTTTAAGATAATTACAAAAAGATATAAACAATTATTGATAATAATACACAATGCGGAGTTGTGAGTCAGCAGTTACAGTTTTAGAGGTCTTGTGCTGAGGCAGGCAAATCAAAGTTCGCTGGAGTTTGATCAGAGGTTTGTGTCATGGCTCTCTGTTACAGTTTAGAAAGCATCGAATCTTAATAATTGGTGCCTTCAAAAAGTATGCTTTGAAAATATGAGTGATGGCGTTTAAAGAGAAAACTGTAAGTGTAATCAATGGGCATTCGGCAGGTTTTTCAATCAGTAATTGCTTATTTAATTGCGATGTATTTGTATATAATACCAGCTGAATGTCATTATACTTTTGTACACAAATTAGCTTTCTACATGACTAAACTATTTTATTAAATCAGCCTAGTATGTTTTTTAAATGTTTGTAAAAAATCTCTTTTTATCACATTATTGATTTACCGATTCCAAAATTTGACGTTTTAAATTTTCCTGCTGAATGTAAAATTGTTGCATGATTAGTGAGCAAATCTGGCTGCTGAATGCCCCCATTAAATATTTAAATTAAGTTAAGAGTTGGGTTGAAAGCGTTTTTGAATTAGTTGCTGATGCTGATGAGATTTACCCAACTTGACGCTTGACTGGTCCTTGAATAAATATTGGCTAGATTATGGCCAACAGTGCCGCTTAACAAGAAAGTCTTATCAATTGACAGGCAGCAACAAAAAAAAAGAAAAGAAAAGAAAAGAAAAGGGATAAAGGTGCAAAAGCAACAAAGGAATTGCTGGCAAGCAAATCAAAATCCAGATCCACAAAGCCGCGTAACCTATGCGAAAGTGAATGGACAATGAGAGGGGAGTGAGTATGTAGTACAGAGGGGGAGTGGAAAGGGTGTGGGGGGGGGGGTAACCCAGACAACATGCAGAATGTAAATGTTTGCTGTCATTGAGTCGAAAATGTTGGCTGGATACCAAACCAAACGTTAATAAACTCACGTCGCCCGCCCACTGCGAGGGGTGCTCAATTTATAGGAGCAAACATGACGGCAGGCTGTGGCAGACACTCACCGAGTCACTCAGTCAGTTCAGTCAGTCAGTCACTCGACGGGTATCTCCGCCTGCCTTTCTTTTGGTCCTTTTCACTCTACATACACATATGCACATATGTATACATATATTCTTGTGCCCATGCAATTTCGTATACCGGGCTTGGGTAAAATGAAAAGAACTGGCGCGCTTGAATTTGAAATGCAAACATGTTTGTACGACTTTCGGGTTGCCCATATACGAGTATGTATGTAGCACTACCAATCTCTTTCTGCCATACCATACCATACCATCCCAGCCGGGAATTCAGTCATGTGGTGAACGAATTCTATACGGCCGCTGTACAGAACGCTTCAGATTTAAGTTGCACATCCCTGATTCTGCAAACTTTCATTAGCGCGCTCTGTAGTCAGAATCGATCGTCTCTAAATGTGAAATCCCCGCAGCAAATTCCGCTATGAGTTCGCTCGACTGCTTGAGTTTCTCATAGTGTTTGGTTGTACAAGACGCTGCTTAGAATCGTTTGCGTCGTGGTAAAAGTTCCCTGCAACAAAGTCCGCTACGAACTCGAACGTTTTAGTGAGTTTGACACTGCGTTCAGCTGCAGAGAACGCTGTACAGAATTGTTTTTAAGCTGTGCGAAATACATGCAGCAAACTCCGCTATGAGTTCGCTCGTTTGCTTGAGTTCAACATAGCGTTCTGCTGCAGAGAACGCTGCTTGGATTTTTTCTTTGTTTCTTTGTTGGTATTCACTTTTGTAGGGTTGTCATAGGGTTTTGCAGCAGCTATTGCATTGTACAAAAAAACTAGATCAGCTACATTTTGTATGGGTTGCAACCCTTTTTGTGTGTAATTCTTGCAGTTTTTCTTTTGCGTTTTAGTTAAGTGTCAGCTCGTGTTGCGTAAACAACATAAGTGAAGCGGTAAGTTAAATATATTTATTGCGTATTTTAATATAATTTGCAAATAAAACACAATTTATATATTACAGTCTACCACATTCGGCAGTGCTACTATTTTGTATACACACACAAGCCAGGTAAGTAAAATACGAAACACATAAAATACCACATTTGTAATAATTGTTTGTTTTTTCTTTCTTTTCAGTGTTCTTATATATCTAAATTAGTAAAAGTTACTGAATACGTTAAATGTAATAAAAGAATGTAAATCAATGCTTAAATAAAATTATTAATTAAAAATATGTATAAACATTTTATTTCTACTGCCGTGCAGATTTGCCGCTTATTAGGGGTGGGGTATTTCAATAAGAATTCCAACCAGATTTCATACTAGAACCAGCCAGAATTCCAACTAGATTTTGTACAGCAGAAATACGCATACAGAAAAGTATGCAGCAGAACCCTGCGAAGAACTCACTAAAACGTTCGAGTTCGTAGCGGAGTCTGCTGCGCGGTTTTATAAATTTCCTACAGAGAATTTTGGCCACGCATGTATAAAAGCGAATGAGGGTTTTACATAAACTCGGCGCGCAGAACTGTGAGTGCGCTGTATGAATTCTGTACAGTTTTCTGCGACAAATTTACCATTGGGATACGATATCATGCCTTCTTTCCCTTCTCCGATCTCCCCCTTTGGCCCATACTTGTTGGCTTGTTTGTCTATTTTGCTTGACTGTGTCAAAGACGCAGCTGGCTGCGCTCTTCAGATTTGTGTATTCCTCAAATTCATTGAGCTTCGAACTAAAAAAATAAAAGATGAGCAGAACAGAAAGGAAAAGCCGATGAATAGCGAGCCAGCGAGCTGCATACATGGCTCATGGTCGGATATTCAAACCCAATCAACATGAAAAACTCAAGGGAATACAAAAAAAATAAAAGAGACAGAACGAAGAGAGAAAACGTAACCCAAAATCGAGTATAGTGCTTGATTATGATATATTCCAATATATAAAATATTTGCTCAATGATTAATTGACAGTTGTAAAGAAAATCAATAAAATAAGCTTGGAGTTTACGCTTAGTGGAATGCAAACTTCTACAATTTTTGTTTTTATATTAGGACTAATTGGTTTATACCCAAATTTCCGTTTCTTGGCAATTTCACAGATATAAAAAATTTGTTTTGAAATTTAAATTTTTGAAAACACTATGTTAAAAGCAAGGAAAATTGTTTTATTCTCGGAATCTCCAGTTGAGTGTTAAAACCGACGTGAAAATCGACATGAACTTTTAGTGAGTTTCACGTTGTGCAATGCAAAACTCGCGAATTCATTCATTCGCACTCTGCGGGCCTTCTTTGATGTCAGTGGCCACACATGTGAATATATTCACACACACATGCACATATGAATATATTCGTACCTTTACAAACGTATCATAACGAAACCATCGACTGTCAGGGCTTGAACCCTTGCGATTCCTGTGAGCCATAAAAAAGCGACTTGTTTCTCTTTTTCTTTCTCTTTCCCTTTCTATTTGTGTTTCTGCCTCTGTTTCAGTTTCAGGTTCTGTGAACGTTTTAATTCACATCTGACTGATTTTTTGGGCTCTGGCTATAAAATGCACATATAATTTGACTTTATCTGTGCGGCCAACAGTCAAACGATTGGCATTGAAATGGGTACAAAATGTTTAATGTTTACTTTCAACACTATTTTAAGCGAAACACTTCAAAACTTGATTTATGACCCTCAAAGCTCACAGCACACAAAGGCCACAAAAATGTTTGCTCATGATGTGCGATATGTTGAGTTTAGAATGCATTTGTTAATGTTTCAAGTTTGGCAATTTGAGATTTCAAACAGTAAGTTAATAGCTCTATATACATATATTATTAGAGCATTAGCTGATGATATAAACAAATATTTGACATTCTATACACTAACATAATTAACTAAATTACTTTAGATCCATTGAATGCTAGTGAAAAGTAGTGTCTTTTGACGAAAGCATATTCAAGCTCTAAAATCTCCGATATCCCATTTTGTGACGAAGGATACTAAATTTAATGTATAAAAAATATTTGCTTATATCAAATTACGCGAAATTCCTTTAAATTTCGAAATATTAAGAAGTTTTCATGGCCAAAATTTCGTTTTCAAATTAATTGCAAAAATGTGCAAGCATTTGTAATTTTAGCATTTTTAATTATCATTCAATTACGTTTAATTTAAACTTATTAATTGAAGGCAGAACAAAATCTGTAAGTGTTTTGAGTTTACGTTTTATATATTTTAATGGAAAAAGTTGCATTATGTTCCTCCAAAATCAAATCGAACACCTGTCTTAATAAAAAGTAATCTTTGTATTACTTAATATTAATGCTAATTGGAAATTAGAATACAAAAATATTATAATTTTTTTCGGTATAATTTATTGTTACGAGTTTGGTGAATAATATTAAAGTAAGCCACGAAAAAAAACCTCGTACCTTCTCCAAGACATTGGAGGCTTGCAGCCTTGATTGTAATCTCACAGAATTTGCTAAAGCTAAAAAAAGCATAAATTAATTATTCTTAAATTTTTGAACTCTACTCTCTATGGTCTCTAGTTAACGTCAGCTTTGAAGCTGTTTGCTTAAAAATACAGAGTCCTTTGTTGTTCAAAACTGATCTCTACAATAAGGAATATTAGCCATGTTGATGCCAAAAAGTTCTTGTTGCATACTTTTGGGCAAAACACAAAGCCGAATTTCACTTTTTGACGAGGTCTCAAATCAATGCCGAAAATGTTGATGGAACACGGGAACAACACGGGAAGTGCAGGTTGAAGTTGAGTCAAATGTTTGTGTTGCCACACAAAATTGCAATGCTGTGAGAGCATCAACAACACTATCAGCAACAACAACAACAACGACAACAACCACAACAATCTACGAGATGAGGAACAACAGAAGAGTCAGCATTATATGTATGTATGTTATCATCGATGGGGCCAATGTGTTTGTGCTTGACACCTCTCGACGGGTCGCCAAATTGTAAACGTTGTGTAAGCAAGTGAATCAGTGTGCTTGCCACAACAACTATCATGATGATGATGATGATGATGGAGATGATGATCATCATCAGCCGGCGGCGGCGACACGAATGTTGTCCATGGACATCAAAGTGACGCTATAATGATTGCCATTGACTGCAGCATTGTTTTTGTTTTTGTTTTTGTTTTTGCCATTTTCATAGCATTTTTCGACTGCTGCTCTTGTTGTTGTCTTTGTGGTTGTTGCTGTTTTCCTTTTGTGGGTGCTGGGAAACTGCATCAGCGGAAAAATCCATGCAATTTGACAGATATCAAGTTGTATGGCATTTGACAAACGCGTTGTCATTGTTGTCATTGTTGCAAGCTGCATTCACATCGACACGCATAAGGACATGTATATGGACATGGCTAGGAACAAGGACAACCAGGCGCAACAAGGAGCTGGGCGACGAGGTCATGGAAACACTTTGGCTCTCACTTGTGTTGCAAACACTTTCAAGTTGTTGCTGCTGCTGTTGTTGTTGCTGTTGCTGTTGCTGTTGCTGTTGGCCGTGTGACAGTGAAATGCAATTGTTTTTCAGTCTTTTGACACAATGTTCGTCAGTTCAGTTTATTGATTCCGATTCTGATTTTGATCCCTTTTCGTGTCACGCACACTCGTGACTGTCGTGAGCAGTTGACCTATAAATACACGGCCACGACTCTCAATCAATGCTCGCTCCTGTGCGCACTCGAATTCGTATTTGTATTCGAATTTGTATTCGTACATATTATGTATTTGCATTTCTTTTTAGAATGGGTAGGACAGACGAGTAAAAGCATTGTGCTGATTGACGACAATTACGAGTGCAGCCAGCAGCTTATACTAACTAACTCATACGATGTACATATGTACAAATTAAAACCATGCATGAATATATTCTTTACTAATTACTGTATACAAAAATGCCTTACTCATTTTTCACAGTACACTGAATAGAAATCTGTCACAAAATACCCGTACACATGTGAATAATACAAACTCAAACACAGTATTCACTCGCATTCATACTAAATGAGTGCAACAAAAAGTGAATGCTACTAACAGTGTATTGAATTCAGTCATGCAGGTCTCTAGCTCGTACGTCATAATATTTAATAAAATAATATTTAAGTAGTTATTTATCTAAGCCGATAGATGAGTAAACTTACCTCATGCAAATCCGAATATTTAGACACTGCAATATGAAACTTTTAATATAGCATACTTTTAGACCCCTAGCTCTTGCTGTGTCTGAGATGTAGCTGTCCAAACAGATGGACAGACATGACTTTGATACACATACTCGTATTTCAACGCATACAATATAACCATATACATCTTTATAAAGTAACGAGTATAAAATATTTTCCTTATGGATATAAATACTTCAACATTGCTGAGAGTGCATACTTACATAGATGGAATCTCTTACTATACTCTTCTCAGTTGACTCTACTTATTTTAAATTTTGTGGCTAAAAAAAGTTTAGTTTTCAGTTTTAGTTATTGCACTTCTTTTCACAATGTTTTTGTTTTGTTGCAAGTGCTCGAATCAACAAAAGCAACAGCAACAACAACAACCACAACTGCAACTGCAATTCTAACCCCAACCATTGTCCTAGCCCCAATTCTATCCCTTTATATGCGACAATTGGTTGCGGATAGCCAAACAAATTTTCAATCCATTTGCCGCATTTGCCATTTGCCATTTGGCATTTGCTATTTGGAATTTGGAATTCGTGTTTGCGGTTTGCGTTCAATTTAATTGCCATGCGTTTCTTAATGGATTTAAGCTGTTTCAGCTGCCATTTGCACAGCGATAAGGGGTGTCATAAGAGCCGCTCCCACAGGAGCAACAATCAATTACAGTCTGGAGCACACTCTCAGCAATTATCCTGTCGATGATCGACAGATTCAAATTATATCTATCACAGTGTATTATAAATTTAATTGTCAAAGCCATGAAGAAAAATGTTAAGTTGCCATTAATTAAATACGACAAAGAGACCTCAACTTGATGTGTGTGTGTGTTTGTGAGTTTGTGTGTTCAGGTGTTTGTGAGAGCCAAGTTTAAACATAATTGTAGTTAATTAATTGCGCACAGTTTGCGCTTTTGTTGTTTAAGCCACAGAACTTACGAATCAATGTTTAATGGACCTCTCTCTATGCATGTGAGGTGTGTATGTGTGTGTGTGTGGGCATTGTAAATCATAAGTACACACTCACATACACACACGGAGACACACACGCACACACACACATATTTATATAATAGGATTCAAGCACACGCTTCAATTTGCCGCTCATGCAGCGTCTGATTATGAAAATGAAATATTTGCATTGAAGTGCACACAGATACATACTCTTACTACGGTTACAGTTACTAAGCACACACACACACGCATATATATACATATACATCAATTGCAAACTGGCAGCTGTTGTATGCGTAACAATACAACAAGCTCATTTGCAAAATGATCATCATCTTCAGCATACTCGTAATCATCATCAACATCGTCTAAATAGCATCACACGCACTGCAAAAACGGAAACGGAAACGTTGAAAAAGCAATTGGCAAATGGCAGCGTTGACGTCGACAGTGACGCCGACGACGACGACGACGACGACGCCAACGTCGACGTTGGCTAAACAGTTGCAATTTATTGGCAGCTGCAATTAGTTGGCCGTACTTCCGAAATGGTTTGGCAATGGGCAAGGGAAATGGGAAATGGGAAATGGCAAACTTCATGCTTCATGCCAATTATGTTGCAAGTTGAGCATTAAAATTATGACATTACCCAAAGCTAAGTAAGTACGTGGCACAACTGTACACAGAAAGAAAAACATTCATTCTAAAACTTAAGTTTAAGATTCTTGATTTTAGCATGTATTTTTTAAGTGTGTATTCAGGATATTATGGTTAAAATATCATCAAATTGTCAAAGACACCTATGACATTTTATTAAATTGAAAATATCAAAAATTATTTGTTAAGAAGGAATTGTACTCAAATCAAGTTTTCGTATTTTATTTAAGAAATTCCGAGATTTTTAAACTTATGACACCGTTAAGTGATTGATTGTTTTTATTCCGGAATCTCCAATTTTTTTCTATGTACCTACCACAGCAGCAACAGTGTTGCAAAATACGTTTTTTATTCGAAAGTTTAATTAAGCAAAACACTACAAAATAAACGAAAATAATTATGTAATTTGTTTTAAGTTAGTTAAGTTACTAAGGTTGGTTTGAGTCTTATTTATAAATAGTGTAATAATACTGTAAGCCGCAATTACGAGTATTTTAATCATTTCACCACTTAAACTAGGTATTTTGTTGTTCAGATAACTTGGTGTGCTTGGTTTAAACTTAGTGAATAGTTAAATTTTGCAGCTGTTTGAGATGTTAAGCATTTAAAGCACTTCGTTAATGTTGAAATGACGTGTCACTCACGTCAGTAAATAATCGAAATTAGTGGAAAACAGATAGACTAATTAAAGATTATGTGTTTTTAAATAACACTGATAATTATTGAACTGATGAGTAGCACAAATACTATAAGCATGTATATTAGGGCGGGTCAATTTGTTCGGGACGAAAAAGACGTGGTAATCGTCCACCAGAATCGTAATCTACGATGAATTCTAAGATATTTTCAGGAAGAAACTATATGTCTAAAATCAATTCCTAGCCTCCGCTGAGAAGCATGAAGATTTCAGGCTAAGGTATTTTTAGGTATTTAAGATTTAAAAAAAAAATAGCACATTTTCCAAAAATGTTGGGCCTTTTTCTGATTCATCTTTTCACAACCAATTTTATAAATAATTTTTTTTTTTTATTAACCAAACAATTTTTTTTTAATTCGTTGAAATTAGCCGAGCAAGCCATGAACAATGGCTTTTAAGGAAATAAGAGGCAAAAGTCTGTAACTTTCTAACGAAGTAAGATATCGGTCTGAAATTTGATATATACATTCTTGACATTTGAAAAAAAATTTAGACAAAAAAAATAAGTGGGCGTGGCATCCGAATGGGCGTAAAAACGATAAAGTTCGGTTTTTTCAACATTAAAAAATTAAAAAAAATTGGAAAAACAAAATTTTATTTTGAATATTATGTTTTTTTATTTATAAAATATTTTAAATATCATTAGTGTAAAATTATGTTAAAAAAAACATTTTTTTCAACAGTCGTGGTATCTAATTCCGTTTGACAAAGCTCTCCGAGATTTTAAAGCTAGAGCCCATTACCGACCCCATTACCGAATTTAGCTTATAGTAATGACAGTTAAACTCAACATTTTAAATACAGTCGAACTTCCCTAACTCGAATCACCATTATCCAAGAAAAAAGTTCGAGTTAGGAAGACTTCGAGTTAGGGAATTTTTTTGTTTTTGTGTTTTAAATGAAGCTACAAATGCATTCAATCATAAATACATTTCAAATTTGAAATTTTTCTTGTTATTTTCAACAAAAAAAGATTCCAGTTTGTTCAAGACCTGTTAATATTCTCAAAAATTAGTTTTTTTGTTCTTTTGCTGTATCATAATTAATATTCCATTTTTCTATATAATGAAAAATGTTTTTGCTGAGATACCAAATTTCTACTTTCACATTCCTAAACTACTAATAGGTTTGAATATATCCTTAAACATTTTTAAACATTTTAGTACACTGATGCGCTGACAAATAAGTACATTTCGAACATCTTTCCTATAGCAATTTCAGAAGCCTAAATAATTGTTGATGCAATATTCTATCATATTACATCACCATATGCTAATGTGCATCAATATTACGTATCAAAATGAGCCGGTAACAAAAACTTTAAATGGAAACGAAAAAAAATGCAAACTTTATTAGAGATTTTCCCGAAAAATTCGACTTACAGAAGCACGGGACAATATTTTTGTTCGAGTTACGGAGAAATTCGACTTATGGAAGTTCGAGTTAGGGAAGGCTTTTTGTATGAAATTTGCTCAGTAAACGCTATTGCCACTCGATTTTGTTCGAGTTAGAGAAAGTTCGAGCTAGGGAAGTTCGACTGTATTTTTGTTTTATTTTTAGAAAGCAAATAACAAAAAATGTCAAAGAAAAAATAACTTTTCCGTCAGTTTTTAAAGTCCTTCTTAGAAAGAAAGTCGTTCCACATATTATCAAATCGAGTTCAAGAAGGACTTTAAAAACTGACGGAAAAGTTATTTTTTCTTTGACACTTTTTGTTATTTGCTTTCTAAAAATAAAACAAAAATTTTTTAAATGTTGAGTTTAACTGTCATTACTATAAGCTAAATTCGGTAATGGGGTCGGTAAAGGGGTACTAGCTTTAAAATCTCGGAGAGCTTTGTCAAACGGAATTAGATACCACGACTGTTGAAAAAAATGTTTGTTTTAACATAATTTTACACTAATGATATTAAAAATATTTTATAAATAAAAAAACATAATATTAAAAATAAAATTTTGTTTTTCCAATTTTTTTTAATTTTTTAATGTTGAAAAAACCGAACTTTATCGTTTTTACGCCCATTCGGATGCCACGCCCACTTATTTTTTTTGTCTAAATTTTTTTTCAAATGTCAAGAATGTATATATCAAATTTCAGACCGATATCTTACTTCGTTAGAAAGTTACAGACTTTTGCCTCTTATTTCCTTAAAAGCCATTGTTCATGGCTTGCTCGGCTAACTTCAACGAATTAAAAAAAAATTGTTTGGTTAATAAAAAAAAAAAATTATTTATAAAATTGGTTGTGAAAAGATGAATCAGAAAAAGGCCCAACATTTTTGGAAAATGTGCTATTTTTTTTTTAAATCTTAAATACCTAAAAATACCTTAAAATACCTTAGCCTGAAATCTTCATGCTTCTCAGCGGAGGCTAGGAATTGATTTTAGACATATAGTTTCTTCCTGAAAATATCTTAGAATTCATCGTAGATTACGATTCTGGTGGACGATTTTTGCGAAAAAAAATTTACCCGCCCTAATGTATATATTAGTTGAACTCAGTCATATAATTTGTATGAGCTTCACTGTTAATCACTTAACGTAGTGGGTCATTATCTGGTCAACAATAACATTGGTAAATATAAACGTCACATAATCGCATACAAGCAGAAACAATCTTATCAGATATCAAATCCAAAACCATTGTCTACGACACTTTAGATATGATATTGAACTTTTTTTACTATTGGACTTAAAATAAGCGGCTTTATCGTTCTATTAAGATAAACAAAGTATATTATTTATAAGTGAGTTCCACAACTCGCAAAAGATTTGAATCAAAATTGCTTTTGAAAACAACCAAAATAAATTTGGGTGTTTCAGAAATTTTGTTATAAATTTATTTTAAATTTCAACAAAAATATTTATTACAAAATTATTAAATAATTTTATACTCATTTGAATTTATTCTTATGCCATTTTATTCAATTTGAAAACGAACTAATTTATTATTCATATCGAATTGTGCATTTTACACAATACTGTAAAACTAAAAACTCTAAAATATTAAGTTTACACAAAAATTTCGAGTTGTAATTATATAACACGGAAATATTCGTTGAGGCACAGTGACAATTGATTCTGCATTGTTGGAGACTTGTCGAACATGTCAATTAATATCAGGCAGTTGCCTTAAATGACTTTGTTTTATTTTGGTAGCCAACAATGCACTTGGTCTGCACCACATGCACCACTTGCACCACTGACACCACTGAATACTGAACATCGGGCTGTGGCTCGGCTGTGATTAATGCAAATTTGCGCTTTTCTGTGAAATGCAAGTGCACTAATTGCTGGCAACTAGTTAAAGCGTCTACACCCGATCCGTTCAAAAGAAGTCCCTCCCCCTCACCTCCCCTCTCCCTCTCCAGCACCCACTGGCCATGCTTTGTGTGTATTGCCACGCCCACAGCAACATCAAGAACAGAGAACAGCAGCAACAATTAATTGCCATCATTTTTTAGAATCCTTTCATGCGCTTCATTTCAGTTCTTCCCGTTCCCTCCCTTCCCTCCATTTCCACACACTTTTCTGCTACCCTTCGTTACTTTTGCCTTTCGTCTTCCATCTCGAGACGCAGTTAGCTGTAATTTTCTGTATTATTCCTACCCAAAATTCTTTGTGTAATGCACCCTATGTTCCCTAGCACATGCCGTGCCACGCCCCTTTGGTCTACGCCTCCCGTTGCCGTGTTGTTTATTGCGCTGCAACTTCCGTTACAAACGAAGATAAATTGTTAGCTTTTTTTTGCTGTTGTTGTAGTTCATCTTGTTGTAGTTGTAGTTGTAGTTGTTGTGTTTTTGTTTTCGTTTTTGGTGTTTGTTTGTTTCTTGTTTGTTTGTTGTGTTGTGTTGCGTTGCGTTTTTCTATTTGAGTTTTACCAGCAGCTGTTGCTACCAAAAAACTTCACCTCGATTTCATCTGCACAGTGTGTCAACAGCACGACATAAACTCATCAAATATTTGCGGCTGGCAATCAATTCAAGTATTTGCTTTAATACATAATTACCCCTTGGGCTTAACGGTTTTTATCAGCCGTCAATTGAAAATGATTTATGAAAACAAAATTGAATCCGAAATAAATACACACTACTTACTATATGTATATACACATGTACACATAATCTCGGAGTAGCTCGGAAAAATGATTGTTATCGTTGTGCTTAATCAAGTTCATAGTCTGAGGTCACCGCTTGTTGATTGCGCTTCGAGTAATTCGATGGACTTGAATCGAATTTAAATGCATGCTTTCATCTATTATATGTATGTTTGTAAATATATTGGGATCTACAATTCCACTTTTATTTATTTGTAGGGTCAATATGCAACTCAGACAAGGTCAATAAACAATCCGCTTATCAGCAATATTTTGGGCAATGTAATTCATTCACTTTAAATTATGGAGTACGAATATAAATAATAAAATTAAATTAAAATTTATTCAATAAATATATAAGTATTACAATTAAATCAATAAGCTATGAAATTTTTAATATATAGATTTAACATCATACAAGCTAAGTTAAAATTAAGATAATATATATAAGTAAACATTTCTTGGCTCATAATCAAAATTGTTTTAATTTATTATAATAGAAATGTTAAGGCTGAAACTAGGCAAACTATTAAAATTTAGAATCTGTTTTTCTATTTTATTTTAGCAACACTAAAATAAAAACAAAAGAATTATTTAGATGTAAGAATACATTTTCATAAAATATTTACTTAAATTAACTTTTTAATAACTTAAAAACTGAAGACAAATGTTTTACTTGACTTGAAAAGTTAAATTAATTTACTGAGAGCTAATGATAAGATATATCTACACATTTTATTGACTATCTGCCACATGTTACCACTGTGCCTATTTCCTCCGACTGTTGCAACTATTTCCGCTTTTGGCGATTTATGCGAGAATCCCCATCAGCTTCAGTCTGAGCTTCAGTTGAGTCCAAGACTCCGCCTGAACTCTCAGCAAATGTTCCCTCGTTGTCGTCTCTAAAATTGTAGCTTTGATTAATTGTTTGTTAAGCACAAACAAACATATAAATAATACACATATATCTGCTGCCAGTAGAGTATTCTATGAATATGGAGCTGATTTGGAGCTGAAAAACGACGTTAATCTCGTGCATTGACCGCAGTGTTAATCGCGCTTTGGGTCGTCTTATTAACTGTGTCGCTCACTGATAAGATAACACTATGAATGTGTGGCCATGTCTGTGCTCATGTCGTTATCATTGTCGCTGTCGCTGTCGTTGTCGGCAGCTGTTCCAATACAATTCAATCCAATTCAATCCAATCGCAGCTGGCAGTCATGGACACAACGCTGAATGGATCACGTCGCCTGATCGCGTTTTTAATCGCGCTCCTCGGTTGCTGCTCTCTGAGTGTCGCTCAGCTCTCGCTGCCGAAGGATGCGGCGAATATCAAGGATCTGAACGAGCTGGGAGCACACTATCTGCCGGCGGGATATGCCCAATCGAACATCACCTACGCGGACTTCCAGCGCCTCCTGAAGCAGAAATGCGAGAAGGCGAATTCGGCGCTGCCCGCGGGCGAAGTCGATGCGGCCAAGCTGAGCTCCAACATTGAACAGGCGGCCATGCAATTGATGCAGTGCGTCGGTGGCCTAATCAACATTACAACGGTGCTGGACGAGGTGGAGCAGGCGAAGCCCAAGGGCGATCTCGATGTGGTCTTTGAGAAATACTGCCTGCGTCTGCCCAATGTGACCAGCTGCCTCACCGAGTTCAACTCGGCGCTGTTGCCCTGCATGACGCGGGAGGAGCGCAATCACAATGCCATGATGAAGCGCATCATGGGCAAGCTTCTGGACTTTGTCTGCTACAAGAACGGCGACCAGATTGCGCTCTTCATTGCCGAACAGGGACCCGAGTGCCTCGAACAGCACAAGGACAATGTCGGCAAGTGCCTGGAGACGACCTTCGGACACTATCTGCCCAGCACGCTGAATGTGTCCCAGCTGGTTCTGCCCGACCTGGTGCTCGGGCCGCGTCAGTGCGTCGAGCTGCATGAGTTTGAGGCATGCGTGCTAAAACACCTGGAGACGTGTGAGAACATCACGCCCAGCAACATTGTCGAGTCCATGTTCCGCTACGTGCGCAGGGAGTCCGACTGCCAGCAGACCATCAACCGGGAGACCAGAGATCACTCCCAGGCACTCCTTCGAGGGGGAGCTGCCTCCTCATTTAGCTGGAGCTCAGTGACAGCAGCGGCCATCTCCTTGCCCCTAGCATTAGTTCTCCGCTCGACTTAGTATTTAATCTACATGTATGAGTAGTTGCAGTCAGCGCACACACTAGAGAAATACCCACACACACGCACACCCGCACACACACACACACATACAAACACATTTCGCAACTGCAAATCATTTTTTTTTCTATTTTTTTGTATAATTTTTTTTTATAAAAAATGATTAATAAATAATTGAAATTATAAATGAAAAATGTTCATGAGTATTTTTTGGATCCCTATTTGTAATCAAATTCAAATTAAAATCTAAATCCAAATTATGAATAGAGTTCTAAATTGATATGTGAAAATCGTCAAAACAAAAATAGAATCGTTGAGCTAAAGTACTTAAAAATCGCTTACGAAAATCAAGTCGAATTTTTGATGAATTTTTACATCACAAATTCAAGCAGACGCTTTTAATTAAAATTAATTTTAATTTATTAAAGCTGATCGAATTTTTACTCGAAATATCTTTTAAATTATGGTATTATATTATCTGTTCAATTATTTGACAGTAAAATATTAATTCGAAACTTTCAAAATGTCTGCCACATTTTTCGAAACAATTTTTATTGTCAAAGCTCAAACAAATATTATTAAGTTTAAGGATCCACAAACAACTATCATCCCAGAGTCTGAACTTTTATTAGTTTTCACAAATTGTGTTGTTATTTTTGGCCTTAGTTAAACTCTATTTTTTTTTTTAATTGCAATTTCATTACATTCAAATAAGAAATGACATTTTCTTCAAAATTCCCAAATTTAATTTCAAAAATGGAGTATTAATGTGCATTTTGTAGATAATTATAAAATTTGAAAAACTCATAACAGTGAAGTTCGCCGGCAGGAGTATTTCATAATTATATTTAATAAAGTCGACGCGGCGTATGCGCAATGTGTCCGTAAGCCGCTTAACGGCTTCGCTTTTATTGCCCGGCAGCAAGCTGAAAGTCCCAAAAGTGTTAAGTTTCAAGCTGCATAAACACGACTCTCAAATATGAACAGCAGTGGCAAAAAGGGGGCAGCATGTGGCACGGAGCACAAGGCAGAAGGCAGAAGGCACATTGCAATGTGCTTATCGGCCAGTTAGCAGCCGGGTCAAAGTGTCCGTCCACTGTCCGTTCGTTGGATTGCTGACTGGGCCAGCACCTTATCAGGCACTCGCGTAGCAAAACAATGAGACTGGATTTTGGGATGATGCTACTGCGGCTTCTGCTGCTTCAGTTGCAGCTGCTGACAGCTTGAAAGCTGAAAAGGTTTAGTCAAGCGAAGGGGGCTAAGGAGGCGCTCAAAAGGGAGCGGTGTTATTCTTGCCGGGTATCGGTCTTGGGCCTGGCCTGGTCGTCAGTCTGGCAAGCAAATTGATTTGGCACCCAAGCCAAGATTACCTCAAATGACGTTGTTGTGGTCGGTCTTCCGCCTCGCCTCAACTCGTAAATCATAAAAAATTGCGTATAAATCTAAGCGAAACAGCACAAAATGCGAGACGGCGAGAAAAAGCGCAACTGTCATCGTTTCCACAGACAGTACAGGACAGCACAGGACACAAAGGACTTGACGGCATAGAGAAGTTCAATACTCGTCGCTGGACGGTGACGACGATGCGGAGAATGAGGTTGCGGACGCGGATGAGGTCGATATTGAGGATGAGTTTGAGTTTGAGGATGCGGATGACGATGACGTCTTTGGGGGGCATTGGGCAACTGGCGACGCGTGAAATGAATGGACTTTTACTTAGCTTAGCTGAGTTTATGCACGCATTTTTTCTCATGTCTCAAGGATGCTATTAAATGGAATGTGATGATATGGAGTAGAATGGAATGGAATGGGATCAAATGGTAGGAACAGTTTTAATGATTATGCCATAGATCCAAACTAGATGAGTGCTTATGAATGCTCGAGGACAGATGAGCAAGTCAAGCGACCTTCGATTGCAATATCATGAAATAAAAGTGTTGTAAAGAGAGCAAAGAGAAGTTGAAATGTTAAAGTAGATGAGAAAGTTTCCATAAATGAACATTTTAATTAACTTTTTAAAGAATGTTAAGGTCGAAGAGTGTTTATTCTTGATCGATGATAGCTGAATGATATGCCTTGAAGAAAAAGTGTTGTAATAAGTATGATTAAAGAATGTAAATATGGAATGTTAGAAACGAGAAATATTTCAATTGAACATTTCAATAATGATTTGTGTAAATAAAAAGAGAAAACTGAAATCTTTCGGTAGCAAAAGCAACAAGAAAATAGTGCTGGTAAATGAATAATAACTTTATTTTACCGAAAAAGTTCAACAACTTTGGCTGACAGACTGTCTGAATCAATTTGACCAGCTGCTTGTCAAATAATTTGAGTTTTTACTTGACGAGTATTCATCATACATCATTCTATTAGCTGAAAGAAAGGCAAAATGGCGAGGGAGAGTGGGCGTGAGAGAGAGGGGGAGAGTGTCAGCAATCAGAAATCGCAATCAGTACAGTTCCGGGGCCAAGTTGCAGCTGTTGGTTCAGTTAGTTGCTGAGTTGGTTAGTTAGTTAGTTAGTCAACTGTTTGGAGCCAAGCTAACAAGTCATAAATGTTACAAACTTAATTAGGCTTGCAGACTGTTTGGACTTCTATTGCAGCACTGTAAATACTTTGGGCCAGTTGCAAGTTGCCAGTTGAAAGAGCCCATTGGCAGTGGCAGTTGCAGTTGCAGTTGCATAAAGGATGTAAAGGAAAACGGGTAAAGGGAAACGGGCAACGGGCAACGGGTGCTGGCACTTTATTATTGATGTGAAAAATGCGGAAAATGAATGCGTTTCCGGTACTTTTCGCGAGTTGGCAGCTAAATTGCTGCGGCCATGAATCATTCGACTTTGCCTTAAACTTCAGCTGCAACTGCAACTTCAGCTTCAACTTCAGCTTCGGCTTCAGCTTCAACTTGGCATTCCGCATTCGCCGAGTAGACAAACTTTGTACGTGCCACGCGAGCAGCAGAGTATTGAGTGTTGATAGGGGACAGAGACTGAAGGGGGGGAGTTTTAGAGTTGTCTCAAAACTTGGCTGGCCAAATAATTGCACGTCATTGGCCAAATTATTGGCTCTACATGGGGTTTGGGGGCCTTAAAAAAAAGTTAGGGCTTAAAGTGAGTGTCCAAAGAATGAGATGAAAAGACAAGAACTGCAAATGCGAAGCTCTTATATGTGAATCGAAATGAACAAATCGACAATAAATAAATAAATCGAATTATCTTTAGATTTCTATGCACAGGGTTTCCCTTTGTGTTTTCTAAAATTCAAAATAT